>CM055831.1:31206833-31252832 GCA_029582265.1 Zoroaster sp. YZ-2022
AAAACAAAATCCTCTGTTGCACTCAGCTGGGTTTGAACCCACAAGTTCCACCTCCAGAGTCATCAGTCTTTCCACTAGACCACTCACTCTTCTTAATAAAGTTGCCTCTGACGTTAATTATAACCCTTAGAATGGACAACAGAAGATATATAAAGACAAAATTAAAGGTACTATTTGAACCCAGGTCATCTGGAACAAGAGTCCTGAGTCTTTCCACTAGACCAATCACTCTTCTTAATAAATTTGCATCTGATGTTAATTATAACCCTTAGAATGCACACATGCAGACATAATAAGAAGACATTACAAGTAGCATTTAAAGTACAAATTATGAGTGGGATTTGAACCGAGAACGTCTGGAACAAAAGGGTTAAGGCTTTCCGCTAGACCATTCACTCTTCTTAAGGTGCTTGTATCTGACGTTAATTATAATCCTTAGAATGTACACAGGTTTCTGGAAATCCCAACATCAAGGAACGCGATCTTGTCATCTTCTTCCGTTTCCATGGTGAACTTGATGCTCGGGTGTTGCTGGTTTAGATGTTGTAGAAAATCCTGGAGTGTGTCTACGGCTCCCTACGGCTCGGCTCCCTACACCACAACGTCTACAGAAAGCCCACGCACACAGATCGGTACCTGAACCAGCGCTCCTTCCATCATCCAAGCATCAAGTCATCGGTCAACCGCACGCCGCATAACGCGCCTACAACATTTGTGACAAGGACAGCCTTCCCAAGGAACTACAGCACATCCGAACTACCCTCAAACGCAAGCGGTTACAATCCTAACAAGATCAGCACAGCGTAAGCCGGTTCCAAACTCCAAAAGCAAGGTAAGTGATCTAACCTCTCTGCTTGTCTCCCTATCTAGGTTCGACGTCTCACAAACTACAACGCATCCTCCGACAAGCAGGCATCGATGTGTTCCACCCAGCCCCCAGCAAACTCCAAGGACTTCTACATACCCACAAGGACAAACGGACCCAAACAACAGAGCGGAGTCTACCGGATCCCCTGTGAGTGCGGTAAGGTGTACATCGGGAAACAAAACGCAACCTCCCATCAGATTGAAGGAACACCGAGCACACGGCCGCAGAGGAGATTTCGAGAAGTCCGCCATCGCCAAGCACTCGCACATCAAGGACCACCAAATCGACTGGCAGGCAGCCCAACTCATCACACCCATCGACGCATGGCACCCCAGACGATCAGAGAGGCCATCGAGATCGTCCAAACACGACACTGTGTCACAGGACATCGGTTTCTTCATCAGCGACATTTGGCACCCATACTACAGACTGAAGGATCTTCTATATCCAAAGTCCATAACCAACCCTAGACTGAGGGATCCCTATATCCTAAGTCAACCACCCTCCTTCCCTGTGCTTGTTAACAACTGATTCAGTTCAGTGAGCACACTCCTCTCCCCTTACACCTAGGATCCTAGTCCCATAGTCTCACAGTTTCCGCCTGCGCCCTCAACGAATCTAATCCTCCAGCAGGGGATGATCCTCCAGCAGCCTACTTAAGCAGCAGCAGTTTCAAGAGTCCGGCATTCTCCTGAGGACGATCAGAGCATACTGATCGAAACGTCGAGTTGTACCCCCAGTTCTTTTCAGAACTAATTACTACTCAATTGAGATTCTTACATGGTGTCACCGCAATTAGTCTTACTTACTTGCTTATTAAGCTAGCTTGCTAGTTCCGGTTGACTTAGGACCTGGGTGGGTTTGTCATGTCTGGGGCTTGAACTCAGGATCCTTGGATCTCAATTGCACAGGCTAACCTGTTGAGCAATCGGGTCCACCCTCTGTGAAAATGTGTTCGTTTCTAATATATAAAGCTTAAATTGCTCAACAGGTTAAAACAAAATCCTCTGTTGCACTCAGCTGGGTTTGAACCCACAAGTTCCACCTCCAGAGTCATCAGTCTTTCCACTAGACCACTCACTCTTCTTAATAAAGTTGCCTCTGACGTTAATTATAACCCTCAGAATGGACACATGCAGATATAAAAAAGACAAAATTACAAAAATGATTCAAACCCAGGACCTCTGGAACAAGATTCCTGCATCTTTCCACTAGACCACACACTCTTCTTAAGGAAGTTGCCTCTGACGTTAATTATAACCCTTAGAATGCACACATGCAGTCTATATAAAAAGACAAAATTACAAGTGGGATTTGAACCCAGGACATCTGGAACAAGAGTCCTGAGTCTTTCCAATAGACAACTCACTCTTCTTAACAAGGTTGCATCTGACCTCAGATATTGTATTTGTACCAATATTTGTTTCTCTGTAACTTTTGTTAAAGGGACAGTATCGTCACGATGAGAGCAAATATTCAACAGGGCATGGAATCACTGTCCGAGTTGAAGATGAACACAGTGACTGGCTCATTTCTGCAGCAGCAACAGTAATATGACCTTATCATGTGGGGTATTATGGCAGTCACTGAGTTAATCTAAAACTAGCATTCCGATTCCATGCCCAGTTGATCGTGTCCCTTTAAGTATTTAACTGTCAGAAGTATAGTTTGTAACTTTGACAAATGCTGCTGTCATCATTCAGGACTATGATACTTTGGTCTGTTTATTTGAAATTATATATCAATGATGACATTTATTATTTCATTGTTAACAAACAACAAAACAAAATATAACAGCAATGTAACATACAGTATACAAAATATGTTCTCTACAGATAACACGGATCTCTTGGACAGAGCCCATAACCGCCTTGAGAGTAATAAGATCATCAGTGAGTCTGCTTTCTGTCTCCTACTGAAACACACAGTGGGGATCGCTGTGGGGCCAAAGTCTACCCTGGACATTCCGCTGACCTTCTCTCTGGACCTGTGTGTGGTAGCTATGAAGAGGGAGGACAGAGCTAGCTGGGAATACGAGCCATCCAAGGATCTCTGACCATCTGTATGCTAGAAGGTGAGGGGCAGATGTTTATGGGTTGTGTTGATTGTCCCAGTGCCTGACAATGTATGTTATTTCTGTCCTGTGAACAAGATGAATATATCTGTGTTTATTTCCAAGACTACAAACTACAATTTGTGAAAAAAGGGAAATAGAATTGAATTCTATTTGGTGAATTAAATGGAAATATTGCATTGAAAGATGCATCCATTTGTAATCAATTTGTTGACAAATGTTAATGAACAAAATCAAATCGCCCCCCCCCCCTAAAAAAAGAATATGTATTGATGGAATTTTGCTATCACAATCCACAATCTTACACTCATCTTGGTTTTTATTGCAGGGATTACGACCGACGGGACCCACAAGGAGGACTCCGAGACATACATTGGTTGTATTCAATCCATGGTATCCCTGAATCACATAACCCATCATCGACCGTAGAGCCGTAGTGAGCTGCCAGGTAATGTAGCGCCATTAATTATTGTTCTTTCCCGGCCGTTTACTCATGCTTGTTTATTTCACTTTTACTATAGACATATCATGATGAATGTTTTCCTTTCTAACAAGAAAATAGTAATGCTCTGATAAAAATGGAATTTGCTGTTTTTTAAATTTATTTATTCATTTGTTAGTGCCTTAGTGGTGATATGTTGTATCTGATACAACATTGTGTATTTTTTTTAAAGCAAGACATTGTATCTTCCTGAAATTCCTGGATAAACATGCCAAACCAACCAGTCACATAGTGAACACGGAGAAACAACCTTTTAGCACATTTTAGGATATGAAACTTCCAAATTATTTTGTACTGAACAAAATTGAATCTGTCAAATATAATCTTCCTACACCTTAATTTTGTTTTGTTTTCCATTTTATTTCACAGACATCCCGTGGCATTCAATGCAGTCAAGCAAAACCAACCAGTCACATAACAAGTTATGCAGACAGTTACATAATAAGTCTTGCCGAACCAATCAGTCACATATGACAAGCAAGTAGTCAAGCGGAACCATCCAGTGCCCAAGCAGACATGTAGTCAAGCAGAACAATCGGTCACACAGGAAGACACGCAGTCAAGCAGAACCATCCAGTCACACAGTGCAGGAAGTCCTTGGGTCATGTGGAACCATCCAATCACTGACAGCAAATATTCATTCAAGCGGAACCATAAATCACACCATATGCAGCTAATTTGATAACACTAGGAGTAAGGTATCAATCTCTTAGAATTGAAATGTTATCTCACCAACGGTTCTTTTCAGAAACAATTATTACATCTCGCTACCGCAGATCCTACTCCTGCTGCAAAGCTTTGGTTCGTAACCATTTGAATAATAATTACATCGTTTTCAGACTGCTGAGATGCAGTGGACCTACTCACTGATTGGAATGACACCTGAATACGTTCCACCAACGGGTCAGTCCCAAAGACCCATCACTGGACCACATGGAATGACACCTGAATACGTTCCACCAACGGGTCAGTCCCAAAGACCCATCACTGGACCACATGGAATGACACCTGAATGCGTTCCACCAACGGGTCAGTCCCAAAGACCCATCACTGGACCACATGGAATGACACCTGAATACGTTCCACCAACGGGTCAGTCCCAAAGACCCATCACTGGACCACATGGAATGACACCTGAATACGTTCCACCACATATTAAAAACTTTCAGGTCTAAATAAGCAGAAAAGATGTTCGCCTCAGATTTACACAGCACTGTGTACACTGTACGGGGCACTGTGCAGTGAACGGGTCGCCCCTAGCAACGTCCATGTGGGCTCTACCATTGTGTATAAGTGGGGGTGTTAAGCCCCAAGGCTCTCTACACAAAGGAAATCAGACAACTCACTCTTTACTTTGTATATTGAAACACTAAATAGTAGACTAATTTATTGTTATTTCTTTGCCAAATGGAAGAAACGCATCATGCAAAACATGGCTTTCTTCGCTCACAGCAAGAACACCCCTAGTCCGCTTGGTAGCGTCCACCGCTGGTGCATGCAGCTTGTATGTACGGAGTTTGTGCCAAACTTGTTGCCTCAGAAATTTTGTTTTTCTCAAATAAAAACGAATTTACCACATCCAAAAGACACTATAATATCAACTGAAGGTATCTGTACTATTCCATATTAAGTAAAAGGTAAAGTGATGATTAAATTGTCGAATTTGACGAAACCAACTGAAGACATGTGTGAAGCGATAGCGTGTAGAAGTAGAAACACATGCGCATGCATACATACATACGTGTACACGCACACAAAGGACGGACACCGCATTCTGAAATGAAACGTCTTTTCAATTGGTTTCAAAATTTACAAGACCTTCCTCTACACCAATCAAAATAGACTTTACATGAACATTTACAGAATTTTATACAGAATAAACCTGCAGCCGAGACAGATGAGAAGGGCTGTTCGCTTATTTGCGCTTGTTGAATTTAGTGAACCAACTCCACCAAAAACGCCTTAATGTGTGTGTGAATCGTGCGTGGAGGGCGGAAAACTAGACAAAACCGACAGTTTAATGATCTTTTTTCGACAGAATTTACAACGTTTTATGGGATAATATTGTCGATAAATTTTAGTTTACTCTAAAGAGGAACTTTTGAACATTAAAATCCAGATCGAGACGGTGTGAAATGTTACTCCAATCTCAAAATATAATGACATATTTAGCGCGCGGTGCATGACGCATGGGGTATTTCCCGTGTGAAATGCCACAAAGTATCAGTGAACAGCAAATGCGACAGAGTTTTTAATATGTGGGTCAGTCCCAAAGACCCATCACTGGACCACATGTCAATGGGACACAGCACAGTAACCCACGCAACTACTTCCTAGAGAACCTGAAACTAACGACTACTGCAGTGTCTTCACCCATTAAGGGGGCTCCAATCAATATGAAGTGATTATATGCACCTTGCAATTTTGTCAAATTTTAGCCAAAATTGTTCATTTCCAAAAAATTGTAATAAACTTTATTTAGATCGGGAAAAGGCCTAAATAAGTCCTAATAAGTCTTAGGAATATATACTCTGCCAACTTAAAGCAAATCTGGAGAAACAAAAGTTCATGAAAAGTTTTGGAAAAATTGCAATTTTGTCCAATTTTGGCCAAAATTGTTCGTTTCCAAAAAATTGTCATAAACTTGATTTAGATCGGGAAAAGGCCTAAAAAAGTCTTAGGGATATATACTCAACCAACTTGAAGCAAATCTGGAGAAACAAAAATTCATGAATATGAAGGCTTACCCCTTGCAATTTTGTCCAATTTTGACCAAAATTGTTCGTTTCCAAATAATTGTCATAAACTTGATTTAGAATGGGAAAAAGCCTAAATAGGTCCTTATAAGTCTTAGGGATATATACTCAGCCAAATTAAAGCAAATCCAGAACTATGTTTTGAAGGAAAATGTTTGGAAAAATTACAAGGCTTACCCCTTGCAATTTGGTCTAATTTTTGCCAAGGCTTAACTTTAAATGAGACTTAAGAAACAATTGAAATGAGATGTTTACATTTGATGTAAAAAGTATTTACTTAAAGTTTATTTTTTGGTGTTATGAGTTTCCATCTTGTAATTACTTACACAAATTAAACCTGTAACAAAAGAAAAACAAACCAGTTTTTGTTAACATTCCATTCATATACTCAAGTATTTAATTATTATGAAATCCGTCCACTTTTAATTGCCATCCAATTAAATATTTGTCTTATTATGTGGCCTTAATTTTGCCTCATGTTTTCTTTACAAATCTGTACAAAGTATTTACATATAGACAAAATAATTTGAAGATGTAATTATGATTAAGGGAGCGTCTCAAAAGTAGGGCACATTCTAGGCGCAAAAGAATGTTCCCGTGGGCACATGCTGGACCGCGACAGTGTGCCAAACTACAGGAACATTCCTACACGAGTGAATATGCGCATTAGCATTTTGAACATTGCAATGGAACGTTCCAGCAGTCCAACGGACTGGTCCATGTACGCACGCTGGAACACTCAACCGATCCAATTAGAGCGTTCCTACCGTTCGACTTTTGAGACGCCTCCCTAAGCAACAGGATAAAACATGTTTTCGGGCTGATGAACCAGTGTTTGTTGGAAGGTTTGTTGGAAGATAGAGATTTAAGAAAAACAGATGAAAAGACTTTGAAGATGTTAATGAATGTTCAAACTATTAACTGAACCTAGCGGGCTAAATTATTTTCTGAAGGTTTATTTGGTCTGAAGTCAGACACCCTGAGAAATTATTATGTTGGAAGTGCATAATTATTTTTGGGGAAAAGGAAATTTGAATTGTCTTCCAAAAATGTCCATTATGGTTACGTCTGGAAGGTACTGCTCGCAAATGAAAAAAATATTCTACCACAACTATAGAGTTAAAATACTCATACTTTAACTCATACTCGAGTACATTTTAGGCCAATATAAGAAATGATAAATGATTTTGTTGCAGTATCTAATCAATCAAATTTTTAAAAATTGATCTTGATTTGCAAAATTTATCATATATTTGGAATTCTTGATAATGATTTGAATCATTTGATTTTGGGTCACATCATCAATGCAATACACCATTTTGAGGTATTATTGACACAACAGGAGGATGCTTTTCAGACTGGATAAATCTTGTGTGTAAATAAAAACGTGAGTTTACCCACTCAGAACAGAATTATAGTGACGTGTAGAGCTCCAATATAATGACATCATACACTAACAAAATCACTCAACCAATTTGAACATGTTGCATCATAAAACAAAATGATTGTTCTGAACAAGTGATCAGGTTGTCATGACAGTGTGATGTCATACTTTGGACCTCCATTAGTTCTGTGTTGATATGTACATAGTATATAAAAATTATATGTTGAAATTATTTTGAATAAATTAACAAAACTGTTAATTGTTGAATATTTGTGAAAGGTTAATAGTAGGAATAACCCTCAAAAGTTAATGATAAAGTTATGAAGTGTTGAATGAATTATTCATGTATTTTAATAGTGTTTACATTTAGCTTAACCTACTTGTTGAAAATTCATTGTATTAAACCTGGGGACTCGCTGAATGTTGCAGCTAACTAAACAAATACTATACAATAGTATTGTATTATTGTCGGCAGCCCTGATCCCAGGATTATTTTAACAGCCTTAGTAACCAATAGCCCTACATATCAGCAGAATACACCAATCCAGTCTCGGTCACACCAGATGGGTAAAAGAAAAGTGTTTGACATAGCAACAGTATATAGTCATGGAAAGGCTTAATCCTATTGGTTAATCTGTGTTGTCTAATTGACATACTGAATCATTCTTTTCTGTTCATATAATTTGCCAAAATCTTGATGACAAAAAGTGTCAAGAGTTACCCCTTGTGATTTTTCATTTTGTTCATATAATTAGCCAAAGATGGAAGACTACCCTTGTGATTTTCTTTTTTAGAAAATGGGTATAATTTGCCCAAAATTTGGAACACAAAATTGGCAAGACTTACCCCTTGTGATTTTTATTTTTTGGAGAATGTGTATAATTTGCCAAAATCTTGATTTGAAAAATTGGCAAGACTTAACCCTTGTGATTTTTATTTTTTGGAGAAAATGTGTATAATTTGCCAAAATCTTGATGACAAAAATTGGCAAGTCTTACCCCTTGTGGGTTTTTTTTCATTTTGTTCATGTAATTTGCCAAAATCTTGATGACAAAAATTGGCAAGACTTACCCCTTGTAATTTTAATGTTTTGTAGAAAATGGGTGTAATTTGCCAAAATCTTTATGAAAAAAACTGGCAAGACTTACCCCTTGTGATTTTTCATTTTGTTCATATGATTAGCCAAAGATGAAAGACTACCCTTGTGATTTTCCTATTTAGAAAATGGGTATAATTTGCCAAAATTTGGAACACAAAATTTGCAAGACTTACCCCTTGGTGATTTTTATTTTTGTAGAAAATGTGTATAATTTGCCAAAATCTTGATGACAAAAATTGGCAAGACTTACCCCTTGTGGGTTTTATTTTGTATAAAATGGGTAGGCCTATAATTTGCCAAAATCTTTATTAAAAAAATTGGCAAGACTTACCCCTTGTGATTTTTCATTTTGTTCATATATTTTGCCAAAATCTTGATGACAAAAATTGGCAAGTCTTACCCCTTGTGATTTTTATTTTTTGTAGAAAATTGGTGTAATTGGCCAAAATCTTGATTTGAAATATTTTGTAGAAAATGGGTATAGTTTGCCAAAATTTGTAACACAAAATTTGCAAGACTTACCCCTTTATTCAAATAATTAGCACATTTTTTTGTTGGCAATTTTAGAAAATGTTTATAGTTTGTAAAAAGTCTTACACTTTTATTTCAAGATTATGGCAATTAGGCCTATACGAATAAAATGTTTAAAAAAATGACAAAGGGTAAGTCTTGCAATTTTTTCACTTGAAATTGACAAACTTTTTTCACATAAGCAAATTTTAAAGAAAAGATATCCAAGACTTACCCCTTTTGAATCTTTGATTCGGTTCATATGAGAGTAAGACTGCCCCCTTGTAATGTTTTCATTTGTTTCAAATTCACCGAGGAGTGGGGTAAGAGAAGGATAGGAAGTCATCTACTGATAATTAAAATCATATACGAAACTGTTTTATTTAAAACTGTATTTGGACATAAATATGTGATACAACAAAATAAAATTGCTAGATACAATCATTTATCTTTATTTAAAAACAATTTGTTGAATAATGTACGAGTAATTATTGAAATCCAATGCATCTACTAAATATATTTTAGCATAAGCATAGCATCTTGTGCAAAAACATTTTTCCTAGCAAAAAGCATTCAATAAGTTTCAACATTTACTCTTTTACGAATTAAAAAATCCAGTAATTTTAGTATTAGCAAATTCTTCAAATTCATTTTTATATCACATTAACCCTCCTACTATACACTTAATAATAAAGATTTGTAGCGCGCACATATCAACCCTGCTGGGCGCTCAAGGCGCAGAAACAAAGAAAAAAACATGAATACAAACAATATACAATGATAGCATAGGGAAAAAAATATGTACTGAGATTCATGCACCTACAATGCAATTACAAATATACATCTTTGAAGAATTGTGACAAAAGATGAGTTTTAAGCATCGACTGAAATCTAGTTATACTATGACAAGATTTGAGTTTAGTTGGAAGATGATTCCAGAGTATCGGAGCCGCGACAGAAAAAGACCTATCACCCCAGTGGGAAAGTTGCTATCGAAGATGTCAAGACCAGTCAACTGCCTGTTTTGACTGTTGACTCAAATGTGCACACAAGGGCATTTTTGACTGATTTTTACTGTCATTTTGACCACCCTCAACAATACCAGACAATGCTTTTACTCATCAAAAACAGTTGACTCATTTTGACCTGTAAATGTACTTACTACATGTAAGGTTTGACAGTGTTTGACTTTTAAGTGTACTAGATATACCTTGGCAAGTATAGCCTATCAACATTTTGACTGTTTTTGACCCTTGTAGTAGGAGGGTTGAACCATTACTTAATTTTATTCATTTGGATGATACAATCATTTATCTTCATGTAAAAACAATTTGCTGAATAAGGTACGAGTAATTATTTAAATGCAAATGCATCTACTAAATATAAGCAAACACTTTTCCCAGCAAGAAGCATTCAATACATTCAGTTTCTTCAGTATTTACTCTTTTTACTTATTTAAAATTCCAATAAATTTAGAATTTTTATATCACATTAAACCATTACTTAATTTGATTCATTTGGATGGTAGTAAATGATTACTAACTTAAATGGACAATATTGTCATGATCAGAGCAGACTTTCAACATAGCATGGAAATTGGTGTCCTAAAGATGAACACATCAGCAGCATCGGTAATATGACCTCATGTGGTGTATTATTTCACTCATCAAGTTAATCTAAAACTAGCACTCAGATTTCCATGCCCTGTTGATCATGAAATTTTCACTAAAAATTACTAAAGGTGTCAATCCTTAATCCTAACCTCCTAGGTATTCTGGCTAGGAACCTTCCTCAACCATAACTCCCTAGGCCCATTTGCTTACACATAACCTGAATCCTCCAAAATCATTCATTAAAGCAAGCACATGACATGTATGCACACGTGTTTCTAATCTGTGATACATGTACATTGCCAGGGACCCTCCCTGCATGCATGGAACAATAAACAGTGTCCACTGACCCAAGCACTGACCTTGCAATCACTACAACAAACATGGATGTACATGTACCATGGAAAGGCAAGTATGCCTAATAACCTCAATCCTCCAAAATCCTTCACTTCAGCAAAGAGCATGTAGCATGTAACCTCAATCCTTCAAAATCCTTCACTTAGTGGGAAAAGACGATTTTGGAGGATTTGGGAAGGTTAGGGTTAATCCTTCAAAATCTTCCAGTGCACTTTTGGAAACATTAAAAAGAATCGTACATTTTCGTTGATCTTTCATATTCAGCACTTCTTGCCAGGTAGTAATTGTGTCCCATTTAATTAAAGAGGTGAAAGTACCAGTTTCCAAAATTGATGAATATAAAAAGTGTCCTTTTGAGGATTTTGGAGGATATGGGGTAGTTCGGGTACAAATAATGTTTAATTATAACATTGCGTGACCATTCTATCAAGTTCACTAAGTGCAATTCTGTGAATTATTGGAGAGGTGGACTTTTCCCCCCAAGATCACTACATTAAATTAATAAATTTCCGTTCCACAGTGCAGATTTGACAAGGTCAAGGTTGATCACCTCTCAGTTATTTTTACATGACCAAATGTGACACAGTCTGTGAAAATGAATCATAAGTTGCAAATTTGACAAATTGTGATTGTTATGTGGCTTATATATTTTATTGATTGAAATTGACGTAAATTTCAATCAATAAAATATCTCAATGATTTGTTGTGAGTATAGGTCATTTCATTTCTGTCATTTGTTTTCCTTTTGAATGGCATATCTCACACACCTCTAACAAACACCAAATTAAAGCTGATGGTGTACTCTTTCCAGCCACATGAAATCTCAATTTTTCAAATTTGCGACTTGTGACTCATTTTAAAAGAATTATTTTTGAAGGGTATAATATTGGCAAAACTATTCCTAAGGATTTGTTTACTCTGTTTGAATGAATAAATAAATAAATATATATATATATATATACAAAACAATCAAACTGTAAAAGATTCAACTTATTATGTTGTGTTGTTTACAAGAAAATAGTAAAATTACCTTCAGATATTTTCTTCTTGTACGAATGTGGAATTCAGGATCAAGTACCGGTACTCTTTCCTAAATTTAAACTAAAAATAGTCTTTTCTTAAAAGTGAAAGAACCTCAGAGAAAAATATATTTCTAATAAAGATTAAAACCATCATTAGCCAAGGGAAGATACAAGTCTCAAGATTCTACTCATTGGATGGCTTCCGAAAATCAGTGCAGTGATGCACATTTTTTTACTAATCATTTTTTGCAAAGTGAAATACGGGACAGTTATTGGAACCAGATCAAATTTGTCCAAAACAAAGTAGGGTGGCTAAGAGAGGGGTTACAAATTGGACAAATATTCTTATCCTGTAAAAAGTTGTTTTTAACACAAAGCAACCAATCCAGCAATTTTGGCTGCAATTGGATATTGTTTTATAGCAAACAAAAAGAAAACTAAAAATGCTGATGAGCGGTTATGAGGTAATAAGCACAGAGACCACAAACAGGAGACTTTTCTTTATGGCCTTATATTAAATACTTATCTTTCCTTAACATTATGTTACTTATCCTTTCTTAATATTATAATGTTACAGATCATGAACATAGCAAATTATTGTTTACCAGTCCACAACATAATAATAATACATGTATATATCAAACAAATTCTTTATCAAAAGCATCCTTTAAAAAAAAAAATCAAGTAATTAAAAGCATCTTTTATCAATTCAATAATAAAGTATACCACTGCAAGCTACTAAAATTTAATTTTGCCGACATCCTGGTAAGGTTAGTTTAAAGCAGGGCTACCACGTGCAGGTCCCAGGATACCAGCCCCACGTGCCTTTTGGGTCTTAGGGCCCATCGTCCTACACAAAGTGTAGCCTTTCGTCCACCCCGAAGGGAGCGCCTCGCCTACCAGCAGCAACGGTCCCTTTCTCTGTGTTTGAAGAAAGGAACTCTACCGTTTGTTGACCATTTGTGATCACATCGATACCACTGCTCCTATACCGGAGGTGCAGGCCCGATGCACCTTTAAGATCAACAGCCAGCTGAGTCCTACAAAAATGTATGTTTACCCTGGCCGGTAGTAGGACCCCACATGCCTCGAATGCTATGTGTCCAGGCCCCTTTCGCAGTGTTAGGAAACGCCTTTGTCTTCAACTTTATCGGTTCGATGCACAACATGTTGAAGTTTGATCAATCCAATCAAATCGCCGCACCACCTCGATCGCCGCACCACCTCTATCGCCGCACCACCTCGATCGCCGCACCACCTCGATCGCCGCACCACCTCGATCGCCGCACCACCTCGATCGCCGCACCACCTCTATCGCCGCACCACCTCGATCGCCGCACCACCTCGATCGCCGCACCACCTCGATCGCCGCACCACCTCGATCGCCGCACCACCTCGATCGCCGCACCACCTCTATCGCCGCACCACCTCGATCGCCGCACCACCTCGATCGCCGCACCACCTCGATTCGCCGCACCACCGATCGCCGCACCACCGATCGCCGCACCACCTCGATCGCCGCACCACCGATCGCCGCACCACCTCGATCGCCGCACCACCTCGATCGCCGCACCACCTCGATCGCCGCACCACAGATCGCCGCACCACCGATCGCCGCACCACTCGATCGCGCCACCGATCGCCGCGCCACCTCGATCGCCGCCACCCAAATCGCCGCGCCACCCAAATCGCCGCCGAACCCGAATCAACATAAAAATAATAACTTAGGCCTACTAAAAAAAATCTTATTTACATAAAATATGAAACTCAACTTGGATTATACTTCAGTCTGTCTCAGCTGTTGAAGACTCAGACGTTACTTCTTCAAACAAAACAGCAAGGGAGGTAGGCCTTGGGAGGGTTGGTCTGCAAACTCCATCAGCTAATAATTGTTATAAAAAAGATTAGGAATGGAAACCAATTCAAGCTCATATTGCAGATCAAGATGATAGGTTAGCAAAATGTGATTTTCACATTTGCTGCTGAACTGAATTCCTTTACTTGTGGTCCCCAGTAGAAACCCTGCATGTTTTTTTTTTAGAATTAAAATTGTCTAAATTTTGATCAAGATGTTATTTTAAAAAAAATTAAAAAAACATTTTTTTAGTGACCTTGTGTACATCTTTGATCTGTGACTTCATGATTTAAAATTTCATCAAAATGTTGATATACCTGCCAAGGTATATTTAGTGCACTTAAAAAAATTGAACGCTGTCAAACCTTGCGTGTAGTAAGTACATTTACAGGTCAAAATGAGTTGACTGTTTTTGACTGGTAAAAGCATTGTCTTGTATTGTTGAAGGGTCATATTAAAGATATTTTTCGGAAAGAATGTCGATCCGCCGCCATTTTTTTTTGCAACCACTAACCAGTTAAAAATTATTCTATCGATTTTGGTGGTACAGAAAGCGAAAACTATCTTTAAAATCCACTTTTATGATGGTTTTCGGACTTGATTTCCCTTCTAAACAAATCCTCCCCTTCAGAAAATAGAAGGATCCTAGGGTAGAATGTCGTATCCGGCCGCCACTATTTCTCACTCTTTATAACCAATAATGGTATCTTACCTGCTCAGTAAGGTCGAGAACATATGAATGATGATGGTCATGTACTTTAGATGATTCTACATATTTTTTTTCATGAAAAAAATCAAGCATTTTTGGTGTACGGTGACTGCGGAACAGCAATCCGGTTATCGTACATGCGCAGTGGCAACTAAGAACGGATCCTTCTATTTTATGAAGTGGGTAGATCAATGCTAAAATTAATGGAAAGCACAGATATTAGCGTGCCCGGGAATACACGTGGCATTTGAAATAATGCAATTTGACACATGAATTGTTCGCCCACTGTTCGTCGCTCCAACATAATGACTACTACATTAAATCATGGCCACCATGAGTAAATGTACTTTTTTTTAAAGGGAAAGAAAGTCCAAATGTCGTCATACGGGTGTATTTTCAAGATAGTTTTCATTCGTGATTCTCGAGGATTTGTTTAAAGGGAAAGAAAGTCCGAATGTCGTCATAAGGGTGTATTTTCATAATAGCTTTCATTCGTGATTGTTGAGGATTTTTTTACAGGGAAAGAAAGTCCGAATGTCGTCATAAGGGTGTATTTTCAAGATTTCATTCGTGGTTGATGAGGATTCATCATAAATCATCAACATGAATTGCGAATATTATTAAAGGTTTCTTTATTTACACAACGATTAGCCTACATAATAATGTTTATTTCTGTCTTTTGATTTATTGGGTGGCTTTCCGCCTGAGAGGTAGCATGTGCTGGGGAGGCTGGCACTGATCTTAAAAGCGCTGCCGGATACTACATAAGTACGGGACCTCTTGCGCCGGCACCTCCGGTTGTGGCACCGCCAAGCAAACCCGTCGCCCTGGTCTGCTGTCAAGGGGTGCCGGCAGTATGGACACTCCGGTGCACCAGCAATGAGGCCCCGTTCCTTGCAGAAATGTGCAGTTGACACGTGGGTTGAAAGCCTCCCCAGCAACTTCGCAATATTCCAATAAGTTGAACTCATATTGTACATACGAAGTGGATAAAGAGTACTGATTGACTGTACTTGAGAACAATGGATGGCAGCTTTCAATGGTTCTTATTCAGAACTTGGTATTTTTTCCTTACACACCCATGTTCGTTTCCCATGGAATAGTCCAAAGAAATTCACACATATTACATCATGATATCTGCTAACTTTATTCAGTAACTTATAAATATTCAACTTATAAATATTCAAATTCATTGTCAGTAAATAATTATTCTAATGTTTTATTCAATAAATATTACCATTTGTGACCTGGGTAATAAGCAAGACGGTAGAGTCAAATACAACGAAAGGACTTTCATCGGCATCAAAGCCTCACACTCGAGTGGTTTAGGCGATGCATTTGTGAGTTTAACATGCTTTCATTTCACAGGTTCGAATCCCAGTGTGTGTTCTACATGGTTATATGATTACTAACACTAACTTTCTTCACCCCTTCTCGGTATCTACAGATATGGAATAGAAACCACAAGCAGTGGTGTGTGGAATAGTTGGAAAAGAGGATTAGAGGATAGGATACGGAGATATAATACAGCAAGGGTTTTTATTGCACAATTTTTTTGGGGGACCCCTTCTTTTTAAACCGGTCCCCCTAGGAACTAAACCCCCTTTCGCTTTCTGTACCCCCAAAAATCGTTAGACCCCTTTTTCAACTGGTTGGTGGTTGAATTTTTTTTTTTTTAAACGTCAAAAAAGTGGCGGCCGGATACAACATTCTTTCCGGATCCTATTATAGTTGCCACTACACATGTACAATGACTGTGTTAGTCACTATTTGTGGAGTGTACAAGATCAGACTGACATGACTGAGGAAGTCATCGTATACCAAAAATGCCAGATTTTTCATGAAATAAATATCCTGGAATAATTTGAAGTATATGTCCATCATCATCCATATGTTCTCCACCTTACCAGGTAGGTAAAGATTACATTATTGGTTATATTTAATGAAAAATAGTGGCGGCCAGATACGACATTCTACCCTATTTTTCACTTTCTGTACCCCCCCAAAAAAAATCGATAGAATAATTTTTAACTGGTTAGTGAATAGTGGTTGCAAAAAAATTCCAAAAAAAGAAAGAAAAATAAGAAGAAAAAAAACGAAAGAAAAAAAAAAAAACTCTTTTCAGATTTACACCAGTGCTTACGAGGTAAGCAATATATTACATTGTTATATTGAATGAGAAACTTGGCGGTCGGATACGACATTCTACCGTTTGGCTTTGGACTTTTCCCACACAACATAGGCCCTACACCTACTTATTCACCCCCCTCATTTTAAAACTGGAAAAACCAGCATACGGGTTTGTTATTATGTAATATGCTCATGAGTTTTTTATTAGCCAGGGAATAATAACGAATTTACATGTTTTAGACCGAAATGAAAATGTTGGGAGGCCGTATGGCTGCGGTAAGTGGCCCTCTACATTACACATCACTTTGAAGAATTCGAGTCAACTGCAACCAACTGTACTCAACCAACAACCAACTCAACCAACTCAACCAATTCAACCAACTCGTACCCCAACCAACTCGTACTCCAAGCAATTCCCCCTCCCTCAGAATATATTTAATAGTGCAATTTTACATGTAACAAAAGATCTCGGCGGGTTGCCAATGATAATGCTTTTTTATTATATTTAATAACCCAATTTTGGGCGTATTATGATGGCGAGTAAAATATCCCTGAATGAGCAGCTAATGCAGTCATGAGCACGAGTTGCAGTCATGAGTACAAGTTGACCAAAATGAGCACGAGTTGGTTGAAGTACGAGTTGGTTGGAGTACGAGTTGGCACGAGTACGAGTTGGCTGGAGTACGAGTTGGTTGGAGTACGAGTTGGTTGGAGTACGAGTTGACCTGTAGCAGGCGACCGTTTTCGAATTTAGAAATATAAAACAATTCTCGACTGAATATTTGTCTTATTTTCAACACTAACGAATTAGTAATACTTACTAATTTGTAAGATTTTAATGTTTTTACTTTTCGTATACTTATTTTTTCGATGTTTATCGATTGATAACGACGACTTACCTGTTCACTTGTGGGGTTTTCTAGTTTGTGTATAATGCGCGCCAATCACGTGGTCCTGCGGTCGAGTGACTCGACTCGCTGTGTTACCACGCATGTAGAAACGGAAGCTGGAACCAGTCGAAACTAAAACGCCCTCAACCACTTGCGCATGAGCAATGCTGTTCCCACGTGATTTTGATTTGTTTTAGTTTCGTATAGGGTGGCAATAGAATATCATGAATTATTCATTGTTACAAATGTTATTTATGGTAATTATCAAAATACAGCCTTTAAAGGGTTAAAATCATTCCCATATATGTTACAGATTTTATATTAATTTAATAAAATACTTAAATTGTTAATATTGGTTGCATCTAGTTGGTAACGCCAAACAAATAAAACGTATTTTGGGGAATATATTTTGTAAAATGTAATATTAGATGGAAAAAGGTTTGATGCAATTCTGACACAATTTTGGGACATTACTTTTTCTTTACATGGTCACAATGTTATGATGTATTGACAACATTGTTGGAATGTTTGTTTAAAATTGAACTACCTATTATTTTGCCAACATTGGTTTATCAATATTTCAGTTCCTAAAAATATGATTCCAAAGTTTTAAAGTTACCAAGTTGCTACTATAGTAAATGTATATTAATTATTTACTTATTTACTGCACAAAGACTAATGACACTCTGGTTTACTCACAGATAATCACAATTAGTTAGAATTCAGGGCTTTATTTGTAAAAGTTAATTCAACACATAATGATTGTCCAATTTCACCTTTATTATATATTTCTTGAAAACTAGAGGTTTGATATAATAATAATGTGTGATTTATATAGCGCATTTATCCACCAACCAAGTGGTGCTCAATTGTTTAACTTCCCTTTACATTAAAAACAAAAATCAAGGCATATTTGATTTATTCCTACACTATACTATCAAATGTTTCTTACAGTTCAAGTCTTTATAAATTATTCTTATTTTATATCAAGATAATGGACGGATCGTTCATAGTATTTCATAAATATAAACATCTGTATTGACACACTGGTAAAATGTAAACCACCAATATTGCTCTGGCAATAAATATTTGTCCAACATATTCAAAATATAGACAATTAATATTCAATAATTAAACAATGAATAGGTATATAGATAATATTCAAAATGTAGACAATGAATATTCAATATGTAAACCATGAAAATTAGGTACATATAAAGAAAATCAATACAATTATTATACAGACTGTCTTCATAGAACAAGTAAACCTTAGGCATAAACACTATCAAACCTTACGTGTAGTAAGTACATTTACAGGTCAAAATGATTCGACTGTTTTTGACTGGTAAAAGCATTGTCTGGTATTGTTCAGGGTGGTCAAAATGACAGCAAAAACCAGTCAAAAATGCCCCTGTGTGTACATATAGGTCAACAGTCAAAACAGGCAATTGACTGGTTTTGACCTCAACAGCAACTTTCCACTAAAGTGCATCAATAGTAGGAGGGTTAATAAACATGGTTTTGCCAAATAATATAGACACTCAATCTTTACTTGAACACTAATTTCACCATGCATAATTCTGTTAATAATTAATTTGAAGATCACCCTAAAATAAATTTTGAGAATGTTTTTATAATCTGTTGCACCCTGTTTAGGAAAAAAAACAAGAAACAACCAACAAATGTAATATTGTTTGTTCTTTACTCATTCATTTTAGTGTCGTACTGGGAACTATTTATATATTATATTTCTTTAATTTTTAATCTTGGGAAACCGTCAGTGAAACACTGAATATTTGCTAACCGTTTAACCCAAACTTTCACGGTGAGTTAACCAGTCAGCAAATGGCACAATGTGTATAAGTTTTCAATCAAAAAGCATCAATAAACTTCCCGCAATGATTGTTTAATAACCAATATGGCAAAAAGACTGTAGTTTCGGTCGGTTAACCATCCCAGTACTATTTTAGTGATTTGACTCAAAGATGAGAAATGGCATTAACAAAAGTTTATGAACAATTACAAAATGGTCGATAGCAAAAGTTGTCAATTACCAAACCTTATTGGTCAATCCATGCTGTTTGATTGACAGGTGTATTACATAGTACATCAGGCAAAATATATATAGCAAAAAGGTATAATGCATAAGTCACAACAAATGTTCACTGAAATATGGAGCAATACTACTTTTAAAAAGCATCTAAACTGATGACATAGCTGGGATTATTTTTCCAAAAGAAACATTTACAAATACTGTGTAAATGTATTGTTGTCCCTACCTTGTATTAATTTTGAAAGACATTATCTTTGAAAATGTTATGGAACACATAAATATATACAAGTAAATAAAATGAACAAATTAAATGAATATAACACTATTTAGGAATGTATAAATGCCCTTTGAATCTTTGGTTAGAGTTAAAGCTGCACATTTTCTCTGCTTCCACTTCCCATAAGGGTCATTCCGTGTCAATTCAACCAATGGGGGTACGGGTTACCTCTCAGATTTGGCTGAAATTCATTTCTAACATTCATCTATGGGTATGATGAACACATGCAAAATAAAACATTCCAACTCCAAGTCGTTTCGGAATTATGGCCCGTTAAAGTTGGGGTGCTACCCCCCTTCAAGTGCGCGCGATTTACGTCATTGAATATTTTGCATTTTCAAATGCCCTTTAGAGCACCTTTAAAATAAAATACAAAGCTAAAAATTGGTACCTAGGTTGACTGTCACTCAAATAATTCAAATCTGGCCTCAAAACAAGTATATCTCACCCCCCTTTCTCTCTATAGTCTGCTCAAAACACTAATTTATTCTGCCGATAAAATTAATTTCCATTTTCAGACCCCCCTAATACTCATGATTGATTATCAGAAAAACTTCATATTGCATATCTGTATTATAGAGACACATGTGGTTACCCCCAAGCAAGGAGGGATTTCTTACTCATTTAATACATTTTTGGCAAGGCTCCAAAGTTGGTTCCAGACACAAAATATCGAAAAATACCGAAATTCTCGGTGACCTTTGACCTTGGCAACACTTACCGACCAACTTGAAACTTACACCATTTGTTAATACAAGTCTAATCTAACTCCCTTGGATCTCAATCGCACAGGCTAACCTGTTGAGCCATCGGGTCCCCCCGTGAAAATGTGTTCGTTTCTAATATATAAAGCTTAAATTTGTACTTAGAAAATTTAGCTCACTCCAACACTAGGCTCAAGGTATTGGACAATAAAAGGCAAATGAGTCTGAAGACTTGGACACCAGACTGGGAACATCTTACATGTGGAATTCTATACTTAGTAAATTTAGCTCTGAAAATAGGCTCAGGGTACTGGACAATAACAGGCAGATGAGTATGGTTACTACACACTGGATGCTGAAATGGGAAAGTCTTCCATGTAGAAATCTATACTTAGTAAATTTAGCTCTGAAAATAAAACCACAAGATACTGGACAGTAACAGGCAGATTAGTCTGGTCACTAGACATTAGATATCAGGCTAGGAAAGTCTTACATATAGAAATTTATACTTGGTCAATATAGCTCACTCTGATTCTGTGAATGAATTTCTGTTTGAAGTAATGGACAGGAAAATGAGTTAGGTTACTAGACACCAGGAATAAGTCTTATGGAAGAATAGATAAGCAGTTTATTAAATGACTTTTTCTGACTTAGTTATTTTGGCAACATGTCAAAATAATAAAATATTCCAGCAGAATAATAAAAAGGAAAACATTGAGTGCTTGGAACACAAACATGTTAAGTACATTTTTGTTGATTTTAAACAGTTTGTGATTTTTATAAACATGATGTCATTACTTCAGTTCTATATAATCCCAGTGGTCTGCTGTACATTTCATCAATGGCTTAGAAATTGGCTTAGAACGCTAATTTAAAAAGGTTCTTCAATAATTAATTCACCTACAAATTTTACTGGAAAAGAATGTCGTATCCGGCCGCCACTTTTTAAGGGCTTTTTTGGATTTTTTTTGCAACAGTTAAAAAATCATTCTATCGATTTTTGGTGGTACAGAAAGTGAAAACTATCTTTAAAATCCACTTTTATGATGGTTTTCGGACTTGATTTCCCTTCTAAAAAAATCATCCCCTTCAGAAAATAGAAGGATCCTATTATAGTTGCCACTACGCATGTACAATGACTGTGTTGGTCACTAATTGTGGAGTTTACAAGATCAGACTGACATGACTGAGGAAGTCATCGTATACCAAAAATGCCTGATTTTTCATGAAATAAATATCCTGGAATAATTTGAAGTATATGTCCATCATCATCCATATGTTCTCCACCTTACCAGGCAGGTAAGATTACATTATTGGTTATATTTAATGAAAAATAGTGGCGGCCAGATACGACATTCTACCCTTTTACTGTCATGGTAGTCTAGTTGGTAGAATGCTCACTTTGCAAGTACCGGGATCAAGACAAGGTTTTTAAAAAATTTCATAAATTTTGTTTAATTAATTTTTTGATACATTTTTTTAACTACAAAATTAATTCAGAAGCAAAGCTTTCTATATAATAGTAATTCACCATTGTGGATGATTTCATGTTTAGTTTACAAATGCATATAGTGGAAAAAGTGTACTGCAGAAAAAAAGGAGTCTGCACAGCAGATGGGTTCCGCCTTCATAACCCATTCCTTGCGCGGGTGACATACACTCCCTGTAGGCCTGTACAAATCAATTTTACTTGATTTGTACAGGGAGTGTATGTCACCCGCAAAATTTACATAGCTGCAAGTAAAAGCAACATATAAAGTGGATTTACCTTCAAGTTAATGTAAAACATACTAATTTAACAACAAAATATTTAAAATGTAAATTTTCCAAAACAGTTCTCGTTCAAAGTGTTACGTACTTGTTACATACCTGCAATTAAAAGCAATATGGACTTACCTTCAACCAATAACATGTAAAATCTACACTTTTAAAAATTTGCAAAACATACTTCTTAAGATGGACTCTAACCTGAAACTTTTTAGTAAAATTGGTGAAGAGTGCTCATCCTTAAATATCACAAAACGATTGTACAAAGCTAAAAATTATGTACCAGTTTGCAAACTTTTTAACAAGAGAAAAACGGTGTATTTACCTTCAAGTTAATACTTACAACGTTATAACAAGAGAAAGGCATTTGTAAACATCCATACAAAGTAAATAATATTTAAAATGTACACTTTGCAAAACATACTTCTTAAAATGATCTCACTGTAAAATAATGTTTTCTCAAGATGGACTCTACCTGAAACTAGAATTGGTTTTACGAGCATTGGTAATTCTCCATTAACAGTGAATTAGGAAAGAGTGCTCTTTCTTAAATTTCACATCACGATTCTACAAAGCTGAAAATTACATTGCAGTTTTGCAAACTTTTCAACAAGAGAGACACATAGCATTTTAAACCAAGATGTGCATTTACCTTCAAGTTAATACTTTTCATTAATACTGTACACATAAAATAATCTTGTACAAAAGAACTTCATGTTTTTCTCAAGACAGACTCTGCCTGAAACTGTTTAAGAGAACAGCATTTAGGAAAGAGTTCTCTTTCATAAATTCCATGAGATATTTTTCTTATTCAGAATAATCACTATTATGTTACCATGAAATGAACAAAACTTTAAAAGAACTACATTACATATGCATCATAATGTTTTCAATATGAACTTATTAGCAAAGTGTATCATTGGTAATTCTGTAAGAAATGTGAAATAATTTGAATTTAGCAATTAAGTTCACCCGGTGGTGGCCAGTTGCTTTTTGAGATATAGGACACCCATCTACAAATCAGTATTATTCAATAATTCATTAAAGTTTGTCTTGTGGATGAGGAGCACATACCAAGTAAATAACATTTATACTGTACACGTACAACATTATGGAATTATTATCTGAAAAATACTTCATGTTTTCAGCATTTAGGAAAGAGTTCTCTTTCTTAAATTCTATGCGATGTTTTTTATCATTCACAGTGACCAATATTACACTATTATTTTACCATGAAATTAACAAAACTTTAAAAGAACTATTTTCAATATGAACTTTTTATCAAGACATCATTGGTAATTATGTGAAACAATTAGAATTCAGGAAGGAGTTCATCTGGAGTGGCCAGCTGCTTTTTGTGTTATGTACGACACTCAGTTTTAAAAGAGCACCTACAAATCAGTATTATACCATGAATTAAAAACAAAACCTTAAAAGAACTGCATAATTAGGCATATATCACTGATTAGTTCCAATTCAGAAAATACATAGAATTATTGCAAAATAACAGCGAGTATCCCAAAATAACGCATAGACTTAGGTTGCTCACAGCAGGAATTAACGGTTCTTGGAGGTGGCAAGCAACATCATCTTTCTCCAATTCTGGTGGAGGGACATCCAAGCTGACCTGTCCGACACTACAGGAGTTGTGAATGCAGTATGGGTGGAAGTGAGAGTCAAGTCCAGTTCCTCTGGTGACTGCATGTATCCCTATACAGGGGAAAAATAAACAAACTCATTTAAGAAAAACATTATAATGGAGTCATTTATTTTCTTACAACCCTTCAGTAAATGTTCACAGATATCACCAAAATGCTGATCAACTTTGTACGGTGTCCCGACATAACATTTGTAGTAATATCTTAAAGCTAATGTTCTTTCATTTTAAAGAAAATTTAAATAATTTGAATTCATGAAAGTTCTTGTTGCCAAATTCCACAGTACAATCACAAACATTGATAATGATGGCAAAAACTACTTCTATGAATAGTTATTTTTGTTACTTCTTTGAATCAAGATATGAACAACATGTCAAAGTTTCTGCTTATTTTAGTATTCAGAGTAATCATTCCTTAATTCCACTAGAAATTAATGAACTTGTCTTAAAGTGACAGTACCTTAGATATAATGATTTCTAGATAACTTTGATACCATGACATTTCAAAAACATTACTTTTTCCTAAAGTTGTTTTAGATAACTTCCTTATAAATAGAAAGAAATGATGCATTAAATAAATGAAAAAGGAAAACACATTCTTTTTTAAGTAAAATATCAATGTTCCAATGAAAAAGACATTATGTACATTTTCAAAATACATCAACTTTTTGGTTCAAAGACAGAAAATATACTTGTAGAAAATATACAGTCTTACTGGCATTCATATGTAACTGGCTGTGGCAAAACCCTAAACTTGGACCCAACTTTTCGGAGTGACCTACTAAATTTATTGTGAAAATTAACAATGTTCCCAACAACTAGGGGAGACGATATTGATTTTTTTTAATAGACCGGCGTGAGATTGGCGATATACAATATTATCGTCTCAATACGCAGATTTATAAAAATGTTTCCCTTGAACAAATTAGCAGCAACATAATTAACTTATTAACCTGGGCGTTTGACAATGGTATCTGAAGGTTTAAACCTCCTATTGTAGCTGAACTTAGTGGCAAGTAGCTATAGTGGTCAAAACCAACTGCCCATTTTGACTGTTGACCCAAATGTGCACACAGGGGCATCTTTGACTGATTTTTACTGTCATTTTGACCTGTAAATGTACTTACGACACATAGGGTTTACAAATGTTTGACTTTTAAGTGCACTAGATATGGCAAGTATATCAACATTTTGATTGATAGGAGGGTTACTAAGCATCTGTACTAGATTCTGACAACATGAAAAGATAAGTGATCATAGAAAGCTATGTCACTTATAAAAAATCTTTGCTTCACTACTGACCAACCGTCCTAACATATGGACTACTTGATTTTTGGAATCCTTTCACTTCAAACTAAATATTTCATTTTTGTGAATAAGTATGACATTACTCAACAACAGTAGCACTGAATTTTTTTTACATGGAAATAAAGTGGGAAAAAAAGTTTGAATAAAATATTGTGAAGAAAATACACTTTGATCTGAAAAAGGGTGTAGATATCTGCAGTCTCACAGAGAACCTTGGCTTACATTTCTGAACTATCAATATTCCTAGCCCCTTCCCTCGATAGGCAAAAAACCAGCAGAAAACTAAATGTGATGCTGTAGCGGTGATGTCCTTCATCTAACAAACTGTTGACCAATAGATGTCAGGAGTTGCTGGAACTGGGAGCTCAGGACAGCAGTCATACATGTGACGATCTGTAGCGGTGATGTCCTTTATCTAACAAACTGTTGACCAATAGATGACATGAGTTTCTGGAACTGGGAGCTCAGGACAGCAGCCGTCCATGTGATGATCTGTAACAGTGATGTCATTTATCTAACAAACTGTTGACCAATAGATGACAGGAGTTGCTGGAACTGGGAGCTCAGGACAGCAGTCATACATGTGATGATCTGTAGCGGTGATGTCCTTTATCTAACAAACTGTTGACCAAAACTGTCCACAGATTATCTGCAAAAATTGCAGAGATATACACTCAAGAATCTCTGCATTGTCAAGCCACACCATTGCTACTTTGGAGAACATTCTTCAGGAGAAGGTAACAATAAAAGAGACAAAAAGAAAATCTTCATCCAGAATGCCCAATTCATAAAGGTGAAGTGACACGATTCTACTGTGTAACATGTGACAAGTTGATTTACCGTCCTAGACCACAACATGAGTACATTGATTGCAACCAAGCCTCATCCACATATAAATAGTCATTGGCTCAATTCTTGACTCCCCTTGAAGGAGTTCTCAAGGAACTTGAACCATCTCTAGCAACTGCCTCAAAGGCAAAACAACAAAGACAATGTTTGTCTCTATCACAGTTCATTCAAATATCTAGAAATACTTCTGATGGTTCAATTCTTAATTACAAATTTAAGAGATGTTTGTACAAATTCAATATCTGGAATGTTCATTTTAGAGTACATGTTATATCCACTAAATCTGAATGTACATGTATACATGTATCTTGCTGGTGGGGGTACATAACTGGCATGCCATGTAAACAGTACTGCTGTCCCCCCCCCCAACAAACTTCATCATATTGGCTTCATCAGCTGTATGGAGTATCATCTAGGAGTCATGCTTAAGGAATGACTGGGTACAATGAGATCATGCAGTGGGTACTGCAGGGGTGACTGGGTACAATGACATCATGCAGTGGGTACTGCAGGGGTGACTGGGTACAATGACATCATGCAGTGGGTACTGCAAGGGTTACTGGGTACAATGACATCATGCAGTGGGTACTGCAGGGGTGACTGAGTACAATGACATCATGCAGTGGGTACTGCAGGGGTGACTGAGTACAATGACATCATGCAGTGGGTACTGCAGGGGTGACTGAGTACAATGACATCATGCAGTGGGTACTGCAGGAGTGACTGTGTACAATGACATCATGCAGTGGGTACTGCAGGGGTGACTGAGTACAATGACATCATGCAGTGGGTACTGCAGGGGTGACTATGAGTACAATGACATCATGCAGTGGGTACTGCAGGGGTGACTGGGTACAATGACATCATGCAGTGGGTACTGCAGGGGTGACTGGGTACAATGACATCATGCAGTGGGTACTGCAGGGGTGACTGGGTACAATGACATCATGCAGTGGTACTGCAGGGGTGACTGAGTACAATGACATCATGCAGTGGGTACTGCAGGGGTGACTGGGTACAATGACATCATGCAGTGGGTACTGCATGGGTGACTTGGTACAATGACATCATGCAGTGGGTACTGCAGGGGTGACTGGGTACAATGACATCATGCAGTGGGTACTCAGGGGTGACATCAATGGGTCTATGATCCCTCAGTCAGCGTTAACACAAGACCTCTTTCTGTGGAAATAATAAGTGAATTTATATAAATATAAATATTTGTGCATCAGAAAAATGGTTCTATGTGCAATAGGTCTCTCAATCCTTACCAAATACTGATGGCAAAAAATTCTAGGGTTGGTTGGAAAACACAATTTTTACTTTGTATTATTGTGGGGTAACATCCAGAGAAGATAAAATCCTTCTGTAGTGGAATACCCTGACTGCTGATGGTTATTACAATAATAAATCATACATACATGAAATTGTAATAGTATATTCTCCAGCACAGAGATTATAATAGTATATTCTCCAGCACAGAGATTATAATAGTATATTCTCCAGCACAGAGAGCAAAACTAGAACATGTCATAAATTATAACTCCTCCCCACAAAAACATTTTGTTTATATAAATAAATAAATTTAAAGGGGCAGTTTTGTCATGATCAGAGCAGACTTTTGACAGGGCATGGAATCGGTGTCCTAGTTTAAGATTAACAAAGTGACTGAATATGACTGGCTCATTTATGCAGCAGCAACAGTAATAGTAATATGACTTTATCATGTGGGGTATTATTATCAGTCAATGAGCTAAACCTAGCACTCTGATTCCATGCCCTGTTGATCGTGATGATATTGTCCCTTTAATGACCTGCTGCTTAGGAACATGAGTAGCAGTTTAAATTAGTACAAAGAAACTCTTGATACTTATTTAGGTAAAACTCTTTAAGACAATTTACAAAAGTGTTTTTTGGATAAATTAACAAGCTCATGTCTAAGGTCTTTGGGAACTCGGAGAATTAACAATTCTTAGGGACATAGCTAAGTCTTCAACAGCAATAGGTCAATAGGTTTGGGTTCTTAATTACAAACCTGATTTAGTCATAATTAACAATTCTTAGAGACATAGCTAAGTCTTCAACAGCAATAGGTCAATAGGTTTGGGTTCTTAATTACAAACCTGATTCAGTCATAATTAACAATTCTTAGAGACATAGCTAAGTCTTCAACAGCAATAGGTCAATAGGTTTGGGTTCTTAATTACAAACCTGATTCAGTCATAATTAAGACTGTAGTTGATTACTAGTGAATAGACCTTGCTGTTACTAGATAAGACATAGGATTGATAATTGAAAAAATACCCAAATGCTCAAATTTTCCTGTAAAACTGATGATGGTATTAATCTTCCCTGAAATAAATTCAGTGGATATAACTTTAATCAGGATGACCCATAATTAGACAAAATGGTCTTGGGTGACAAATGATCCCAAGATTAATCAACATCAACATTGTTGATATGAAATAATCTATCCAATATGATATACAATACCATTACTCAACACAGCTGAACTTTGACAATAAAGTTCAATGTACGTCACTGAGCCAATAATACACATAAATGTACACTGCATTCACTGTGTAGTAGGCAAACCTATGACCTTGTGTTTGTCAAGCGCCATTTTGTTTGGGATCCGCCCTAACGTTACATGTAGCATCATTTGCTCTGTCTTCAACAAGAAAAATTTACTTCATTTTGTGTTCAACTGTCTTAAAGTGACTTCAATAAAACAAAGTAAAACCACTGTAGGGTAAGCTAACATTTGTTCATATGTTTTGACAGTGATACAGTGGATAAGATTAGACGGTAGACCAACTGGTTTAAAGCGGGGAAGGTACAACATTGGTAATGACCTGATTACAAAATGACTGAATTATTATCCAAAAGCTAACTTGATGTGAAGTTGGTAAGAGGTACCAATCATCCACAATAATTGTTCAGTATGAAGAGCTCTGATTTCAGAGAAAACACAACAAAATATGCACATTAAAAAGTTGCTTGGTCACTTTCTGCTCCAAGTGTTTTCTACAAAAATAGTGAATGTTTTTTTGTATACTTTTCTCATGACTTAGACTCTGCTTTGAGCTGAAACTATCACAGGATGGTTGTTTAATATATAATATCTTGATTCAATACATGGGGACACATACCCATAGAAGTAGTTATGACAACATAATCAATGTTGTAACTAAGGCATGGGTGTTGATCGGTGGGAGACAAGGGGACATGCCAATCTCCACTTTTTAGAGTGGTGGTGGGGGGGGGGGGTGGACAAAAAGGCGTACCATAATTTCAGTACCCATTATGATCGCCCTATCTGACACGGTGAGCAACTCATTTTTCAGAATGTTTCTTGATTGGCAAAGCTTTAATTTTTAATAATTGAAATCAAGCTTGATCATAATACGATGCGATATTGCATCTGTTTCAGCAATCGCTATTACAATGCAAAGAAACAAAAATGGACGGAGGAATAACATTTTGTTTAATAATGATTGCAATTTTGCTTGGAATAAAAAACAAATTGCATGGAAGAAAGATACACTTGAAGTTCTTTGGCCATTTGGTACCACTTCTGGCCCAATTTCTACACACTATTAAAGATAATTGTTTCTGGTAAAATACGGGCATATATATGATGGACTAAACGGCAATAAAGTCTTAAAAACAACAACTGAAATTGTGGCTGAGTTGTGCATACTGCATAATGTAATTCTGCATAAATTAAATGTGCTATACAAAATTCACAGTTTGCTTCGCAAAAATATGATTTTGCTATAGATGCAAATTATTATTTTGTCATCACAGCCTTTGCTGCGCAAAATATTCGAACGAAATCATCCCTGCGATGATTTCTCCCTCATGGTTACAAATGGGATCAATTATTTTCTGATGGGGGAAATCCTCATTTAAATAAAAAATACATCCAAAAATAGGGGAAAAATTGTAGTAACATTAACATTCCCTTTAAACGGTGAAAAGGATAAGTAAAGACTGTTTGCGGTAATTAGTTCTCCAATTTCACACCAGTAAACCTTTTTATAAAACTTGCATTTAATTATTTTTTTGATTCATAACAAAGATCATGTAAGGTTATGAAACGTTCAAATGCTAGTTTTTTGACATGTATACATGTAGATTTAATTGAAATCATTTATAAAAGGTATCATACTGTAAATGATTTTAATTATGACTTTATTCACTTACTAACCAGTTTCATGAACAGTCACAATATAAACCAGTGTTATAATGTTACTTTTTAGACTGTTTTTGTTTTGTTCCCAGGACAGCAAATAGCTCTCCTCAGTAATTCAAGGAGAGCAATTTACAGCTTTCCTTGAATTTCTCAAAATGAAGGACTGGGGGGTGACAGTACATCAATTTCCCCTCACACTTTCTTGATGGCCTTTATAATAAAAATGCTGTAAATATATATACACTGGTAATGTTGACATTGGGTAATGTGATACATAGTCTAACTTGGCTCACTGCACATTTTGTTCCTCTTACAGAGAGCTTGATAAGCAATATTTCTACACCTTAATTGCTAAGGAATCAACATTTTTACCAGCTTTTATTATTCCACAAAGTATGCATGCTTTTCAATCTTTTTATAGTAGGGCAGTGAACCTATCTTTAAAAAAAATAGAAAATAAGGAAACTTATACATCAATATTTTTGAAAATATATGGAAGATTGTTTAAAACATTTTTAAATATAACTTTAAGGTATAATTTAAAAGTGTGCCACATAAGACAACGCTGATCAGTTTCTGCCCAGTTTCTGGATTGAAGTTTACGATATTAAAATCCTTATGGATTATTAATAATTCAAGTTTTATATTAATACTTGGATGCCAACATTTAATCTAAGAAGCACTGCAGAGTATCTAGAATCCAGAAAAGGCAGATCTTAATTACAACTTGGCTCATACACACAGTGATGCAAGACCGTAGACAAACGATGTGTGTGACCCCCCCCCATATTGATCATGCCTACCTGAACCCTCACCCAGCAATTTTGAAGGTATCAATTGTTTACTACCTCTGAAGACAATCTACAAATTAGCTCACACTCCCCCTCCATAAAAAAGAAAGGAAAAAAGGATTATGCAGTGATGGACAGATGGATGAAGAGGGCTTACACAGTATGCCTGCAAGACAAAAATACCATTTGAGAAGTAGGGGTGCACCTTATGAAAATACCTCTTATTGTGACGGATGAGAGGATTGGATACATATTCAGAGAATTATTGATTGTTAGACATGTCAGGGAAGTCAGGATATGTGTATGTGGCTTATGTTGAGTTTGTTCTCAATCTTCTTTTCTTATATCATTTATTAACAGATAGAAATGGCTACTTCTAAACCAACATTGGGTTCAGCTCTAGAGAAAATCAGCAAGGATCATCTTGAGTGCAGTATTTGCAAAGAGGTGTACAGACAACCCAAAATACTGGACTGTGTCCACAGCTTCTGTGAAAACTGTTTAGATGAATACCACACTACCAAATACAAGGATGCTGTCATGATTCATTGTCCTTTGTGTCGACGGGAGACACAACTTCCTACGATGGGTGTTCCAGGCCTCAAGACAAATTTCTATCTAATTGGTCTTGTTGAGGAGATCACATTGCAACAGAAGTTGGTCAGCTCATCAGGCAACACAAAGCTTACCTGTGAATTATGCAATGAGGGAAATGAGGCTACGCATCACTGTCTGGACTGCCCAAAGTATATCTGTGCAAACTGCTACAAAATACACCAGAATATTCCTGCATCGTCCAATCATACCATTGCTACTTTGGATGACTTTATTCAGGGGAAGGTAGCAATAAAAGAGGCAAAACAAAAACGTCGTCCAGAATGCCAAACCCATGAGGGTGAAGTGACACGGTTCTACTGTGTAACATGTGACAAGTTGATTTGCCGAGATTGCACTGTCCTAGACCACTGTAAACCACAACATGAGTACATTGATTGCAACCAAGCCTCATCCACATATAAACAGTCATTGGCTCAATTCTTTACTCCCCTTGAAGGAGTTCTCAAGAAACTTGAACAATCTCTAGCAACTGCCTTAACAATGAAAGACAACCTCAGCATCACAGTTGAAAGAACCATGGCAGAGGTGAAGAACAGAGCTGATGAGATCAGGGCCGAGGTAACAGCTCAAGAGAGTCGCATCATTGATGAAATCAAAAACCTCCACAAAGATCAGAACAGCAAATTGGATGAATATGAGCAAACAGTGAGTGTAATCTCACAACAAATACAGCATTCACTGGAGACCGCCAAAGATGTCACCAACAATTCATCAGATCCTGACTTCCTTGCACTCTATCCCACTATCAGCAAGGACTTGAAATTTCTCAGCAGTCAAAGTATTCCCAAAATTGATCACAAGCTTTGTCATCTGAGATTCAAGGAGAGTCAGAGGGTTCGTGATATCAATCTTGGCAAGGTGGAGCTGCAGGAACCCAAGTGGGAGCTGTGTGGTGAATTTGGTTCAGGAGAATTCAGTGGGGCTTGGGGTATTGCTGCTTGTCAACCTGGTGATGAAATTGCAGTAGCAGACTGGTGGAACAAGAGAGTGGTAATCTACAGCACCAAGGGACATCAGAAAAGAATCATTCCCATACAAGGAAGTAAGTTTCTTATGTACACATTATGCATTCAATAGCATGTAGTGTAGTACAGTGAATGCTGTGTAAAAACAAGACTGTGGTGCAGTACATTTCATTTCAACAAATTTTAAAATTTTACACGTCAAATTCACAAAGCTACAAATCCATTAAAACAAATATATATATAATATAACGAGTGAACCACAGTGAAAAAGAAACAACAGCACCAAACAACGACAATACCCCTGTAGGATTGCAAGTGAACTTAAAGAAATATTCTAAATCACTCTTTCACAAGGACTTTATTCATTGTTATGACTTATTAGACATCCATAATACCAACTAAAATATCATTTGACTCTCATTTTTTTTGTTAGTTTTTAAACAAACGTCTAAAAATGCATCAGTCCATGCGGCTTAATTATTCAGCCAATTTGCAAAAAGAACACACTGCTGTTTAAGTATGTAAATGCAACACATCAGTGGAGGTTCAATAAACATGGCATGGGTAGCAGCATAAAGGGTTGTTGTGTTTTCATATAGTCAGTCGTCTGCTAGTAACATTAATAAATGTACTCCTTCAACTTCATCTTTAAATTGGGAAATTCTGCTTAAGAGTTAAATTCAATTGTCTGGCAGACAGCCATAGACCAGAATTATCGCCAGAGTGCGTTGTTAATGAATGCTTTCCAGATTTCCAGCCGGCCATAGAATTAAGCTTGACGAGATCTTTGTGCGCTTTGTAATTTAAAACAACTGGTCAAACTCATTTGCAGCACACATTATTCAAAAGATTGCCAATAAATAACTGCCACACTCCACTGGGGGGGGGGGGGGGGTATTACTTCACTTTTTTTTACTTTTTCATATTCTGCCCCCTCAAAACATGTACAGGCCTATTAGAAACAAGAATAAATCATTAAAATAAAAATTTGATATTTCTAACCCCCTGTACATGCCCCCTGAACGTTTTGCTTGAAGGACGCCCTCTACCTGTTGTCAGTTTAACATAAAGGTAGAGACATACATTGTGTACATAATGGTGGTTATAACGTTACCAGACTGTGTATGTGATTATGTATCACACATATAATCTAGAATGGTTACTTATCAGCTGTTCGTGGTTTGTTGACATGGTTGATGGTTTTTAACTCAATTAAGACAATTATATATTTAGGTTAGTAAATGTACATACATCATATCATCTAAAAGGATTGTTTGCTGGCAAAGTTGGGCAGTGACAGAAGTTATTATCTGTGACCTTAGTTGGGTAAGTTTGTTTTTAATAATAATTCACCATGCACCCACAAGTATTACTGCAGGAAATTTCCATGGGAGTTAACTTGGGAACATTGTATTTGACATGCCTGGGACTTGTTATCATCTTAAACATGAAATATTAACCCACTGGTTACTGTCATAGAAATAGTATAGTTTGTACAATCACGATGATATAATAGTAATAGTAAGTGAAAGAGAATATAAAGTTGGTAGTTCCCAAATAAATTTAAGGTTTACAACTGTGTAACCCCTGAACCTTTGAAGTTGAAACCTACCTTAAAATAAAATAGTGGGATATGGGATTTATTATTTGAATGTTTTTAAGGGATGGTGTGTGTGATATTTAAGCACATTTTTTTTGTTTTTTGTTACAATATTATCTTTCACTTTCTATAAATAAATTGTGTAATAATACATGTGTTATTTCACACATAATTAATTATAAATGTATTTCAATTTTTTAAAGGTGATAGCTACATGTACATCTACAAGAATGGCACAAGCAAGCCCAAAGATCTAGTGATCAGGACTCCTCCACCGAGCTACTTAAGCCCCTCCTGCACTAGCATTCCGCATTCTCCTGATCAAAGCAGACAGATCGAAATGTTGAGTTAACGAAAGGTTCTTCTCAGAACCCTAACTACTCAAAAGAGATTTTTTCAATATGTCATCGCAAATCTTACTATATCTAAAGATGATGCTTCACATCTACTAGCAGAACTTGTTCAAGAGCATTAGATCTACTGTATCATTTACAGAAATACATTTTGGCATTATACAATCCAAAATCCCTGCTAAGCCACGAAATATGTTGTTAATGTTAGTTAGATGTATATAAATATATTTTTGTACTATTTTATAAATAGAGAATTGGCTGTTGCAAACTGCTTAAAAACCTAAAGGACCCGTAGTATATAAATGCAAAATAGTAGTTACTGGCCTTACATCTCAAACCTTACTAGCGAGTTCTTTCTCTGAGAAAGAACTTGCTAGGTTCAAAACATAACTGAGGCCAATAACTACTATTTTACATTCATACTATTTTATTAATTAAATCTAAAAAACTTTTGGGTTAATACCCTCCCCGTAACTCCACTTACTGAATTCATTCATTGTTGTGTCGACATGACACTGAATGATGTTGATGAACATGCATGTAAACAACTCATTGACATACCCTATGAATTGACAGACCAAATGATCATGGCATCTGACCAGTTTAAAGTTACTCTGAATAAAAGCAAACAACTCATTGACATACCCTATGAATTGACAGACCAAATGATCATGGCATCTGACCAGTTTAAAGTTACTCTGAATAAAAGCAAACAACTCATTGACATACCCTATGAATTGACAGATCAAATGATCATGGCATCTGACCAGTTTAAAGTTACTCTGAATAAAAGCAAACAACTCATTGACATACCCTATGAATTGACAGACCAAATGATCATGGCATCTGACCAGTTTAAAGTTACTCTGAATAAAAGCAAACAACTCATTGACATACCCTATGAATTGACAGACCAAATGATCATGGCATCTGACCAGTTTAAAGTTACTCTGAATAAAAGCAAACAACAACTTACAAATATAACTTTGAAAATTACTTCCCTGGTAATATATCATGTCAAATTATCCATTGAATGGTCATGTGTTTCCTCACGTGGCACTGTCTGGCGCATGTTTCATTCGCATAATGCAATACATCGTCCACTGTCAGCATTCTCCAACATCGAACATCCGTTTACATCAGGTCCCTGTATTCTCATAACAAGCTATAAATTACCCAATCATGATCAGCATGCAGTTGCCCCACTAATCCAATTACTGCAAACAATAGGCAAATAATCCCTCATATGCTGCTGGTGTGATAAGTTGTTTGAAGCAGCCACTGTCAGGCCCTTTGCAGTCTTAATGATTGGATACAATGTATCACAAACAGTTGGAGAAAAATATATGGCAAATGTTGGTAAAATACTACAAAGGCTTTATTGAATTTAAAGATAATTGTCTGTAAAAGTGTAAACATTACATTGTTCAAGAGTCACAGATTTCTGTTTGCAATGCTCAAATGTTAAGTCTGAATATTAAAAAGTCGTTTACGGGTAATTGGAACCGATAAATGGAACCGGGTAATGACAGTTTCGGTCAGGTATCTGGATACCCGGATACCCGGCACAGCTCTAGCTATGAAACAATTATATTAGGAGTTTCTATTTCAGCAAACCTTTAAAGTAATTAACCATGAGTTAATGTGAAATTATCAATTTTATTCAGTTTCCGATGACCTTCTCTTAGAAAGCGGGGAAATCTCTATAACTATGAGTGCATTAGAATATCTCTTTATTCACTGTCTAATTGCTCTCCTAGTAATACCTCAACAAACATAATACCTCAACAAACATTAAACGTTCCACTTAACTGAATTTTCCTACACTGTTATGCTACATGTTATGCTATTAAAACCTTCATACATTGAAATTATGTGCTATACATGTACTCACTGGCTGTCATCAATTTAAATTTAGCCTATTTTATTTTCTGAAACATGACATTGATTGAAATAAATAGTGAATAATAAATCATGACAGTTCAAAGGTTCAAAGTGAACATTGGCTGTTGTGAATCCCTTTGTACATGTATAGGCCTTCATGTCAAAATATGTAGAAATATCTTCATTTAATGTTCAGCTCATAAAACATAACACACATAATTGTTATATCACTGTGCTGTGTTATCTCTATTATTATTATTTTTCCAGATCCATTTGGCATTGCAGCTATACACAATCACTTAGTGGTTGTGGACAAAACCAACAAAGTCATCAAGATGTACAACAATGATGGCACACTTGCCTTTGACTTCCACACAGTGCCTCATAGTGAGGTAGGGAACACAGCAGTGGACCTCCGGAGCGTAGCAGTAAATAATAAGGGTAACATCATAATAGGTGATGTGAAGAGGATGGTGGTGAGCGAGCACAGCCCCACTGATGGCTCGCTCATTCACACTATGCCAGTCAAGATAAGACCTTACTTCCTGGCCATTGATAATAATAATAGAGTTGTACTCAGTGGTTACAAACATCAAGTAGACATTGTTGATAGCAATGGTACTTCATTACTCACAATCAAACCAACAATCAATGGTCAGAAAGTTAAACACTGCAAAGGTGTATGCTGTGACAGATCAGGCATATACATTGCAATGAGCAATGGGGTTAACACTGGTCATATTCACCATTATGATGATGATGGTAGATTCATCTCATGTATAGCTCAGGGTCTGTACTTGCCCATGGGAATCACATTCACTGCAGATGGGCATCAGCTGGTAGCAGCAGACTACCACTCAGTGAAGATATATCACATGCTGCTGACTGGCAATCTCCCTTGTCATCATCATAATGGTGAAATGTCCTCTTCAAGATATGTTACCCAAACATGTAATGTAGAATCTTGTGTATCAATGTCACTCTATAGAATTAATCTTGTATCATTTATTATTAATGTTTGACATGACAAGAGATACAGATCTTTAAGAGATCGTTAAGAGCGAGTTCCCCTGATTTTGCTTTTGACATTGTCTGTTGATTTGTAAATGTTACTCTTTAATTATTCATATGTCAATATCTTGTCAATACTTTCTTTGTTTTCACTGATGGCCACCCATTGTTTGCCAATCACCAGTTGACAAAAACTACAATTGTGACATAGCAAAAGAAAGGTCTATACCTCTCTTTTTCCCCTCTGGATCCACCCTTGTACAGAGTTGTATAATGGAAAGGTTATATTCTACACCTGAGCTGCACCTTATACAAGTCTAGTTTTCTTCCTCTTACCTTTTGTTGGAGCATCCTGAGCTGATCTCTCTTGGTTGAGGATGTTTCTTGCTGAGACTGTTTCTTGTTGACCTCTGATCAGGTCAATTAGAAGGGTTGTCATGCTGTCAACCTGGAGGGAAATAAAAATGAATAGTACATTCTTGATACACTGTTTGTAAAATGTCATCATGTGCATGAATACTAAATAACAATCAAGAATTGCATATAAACAATTGACCAGTCAATGTTTCATTTGGAAACAAGTTGTGAAATCTCATTCACAGTTTCTAACCAAAGCACTGTAGGTTTCTATGCAATCATTTCTGTCCCATTCCAGACAGAAATTACCTTCAGGAAACCCATGACTCTTGATATCATAAATGAGCAACTAATTCAACATAATAACTTGTGAAATTACAAAAGAGGAGCTTGATACTATGTAATGTTTATATTCAAGTCTTGTGTACTTTTATCAATTGTTGGAATCTAATGCACCTTCTTAATAAGGTCAATCCAATTCTATTTCTGAATGAATGTATTTGTACAGGGAGGTTACACTTTTGCTAAATTTCTTCTACAAGTTTGCTAACTTTCAAGATCTGCATTTAACAACCAACCTGTGAAAGTTTCAGCTTAATGAGGTTGTGTCTTTAATGTCAAAATAGTGAAAATACCTTTAAATTGTTTGTATTTATTATAATTTTGTGTCTCATTCAGTCAGAAATTCATTCAAGAAATGATTTCATAAATTTGTATTTATATGATAGTTCCTCAGACAGAAAGATTTCAAGAGATGTTTGATTCCATCATCAACTTTACACCAAGTACATTATATGTAAAACTATGTGTAACCTCCCTTTAAGGAAATTATTATTGTTTTGTAATTCCACAATTTGTCCATTCCTCAATGGAGTAACTAAATTTCAAGCCACTGAAAACCTCAAACTTGTGCTCTGATGTTTCTTTGCCGATGAATTTCAACATAAATATTCATTTGCAGACTTTCAAGGACATGTTTCACAATCTCTCCTTTAATTACTGGTATATCATCTAGAGACTTTTGGTTTATTGACTATTATTATGTGATTGTTGATTAAGTTCAATTTAGTTTCAATAAGATTTAATTTACTTGTCATTCATATTGCAATCCATAAAGCTCTCTCTGCATGTACATAGATCTAGTCAAAATAAAATATTGTACAAATCTAATTTTGTGAATAAAATAAATGATGTGAATAAATCATATCTATGAATGTGTAACTTTGAATCAGTTTCATTTCATTTGGTTGTATATCATGGGTTTATCCAGAGAGAGGGGGGGGGGGTTGGGGTTTTTTGTGCCAACGTTACAGTTGGCATGGACTGATCAATTAAGATAACCACGATGTGTAGTATCCATTTATCGACACTAGAAGTGACTACATCCGTAGACTACCCTTTATATTAGAATTTTACCATGAAAGTTCGGCGGGTCACAACTTCGACAGAAAAAAAGGATATGAAAAATAGCGCCACCATCGGCGGTTTGCGTGAATCTGCCTAGTGTAACCCCTGAACCTTTGAAGTTGAAACCTACCTTAAAATAAAATAGTGGGATATGGGATTTATTATTTGAATGTTTTTAAGGGATGGTGTGTGTGATATTTAAGCACATTTTTTTGTTTTTTTGTTACAATATTATCTTTCACTTTCTATAAATAAATTGTGTAATAATACATGTGTTATTTCACACATAATTAATTATAAATGTATTTCAATTTTTTAAAGGTGATAGCTACATCTACAAGAATGGCACAAGCAAGCCCAAAGATCTAGTGATCAGGACTCCTCCACCGAGCTACTTAAGCCCCTCCTGCACCAGCATTCCGCATTCTCCTGATCAAAGCATACAGATCGAAATGTTGAGTTAACGAAAGGTTCTTCTCAGAACCCTAACTACTCAAAAGAGATTTTTTTCAATATGTCATCGCAAATCTTACTATATCTAAAGATGATGCTTCAAATCTACTAGCAGAACTTGTTCAAGAGCATTAGATCTACTGTATCATTTACAGAAATACATTTTGGCATTATACAATCCAAAATCCCAGCTAAGCCATGAAATATGTTGTTAATGTTAGTTAGATGTATATAAATATATTTTTTTACTATTTTATAAATAGAGAATTGGCTGTTGCAAACTGCTTAAAAACCTAAATGACCCGTAGTAGGCTATATAAATGCAAAATAGTAGTTACTGGCCTTACATCCCAAACCTGAGAAAGAACTTGCTAGGTTCAAAACATAACTGAGGCCAATTACTACTATTTTACATTCATACTATTTTATTAATTAAATCTAAAAAACTTTTGGGTTAATACCCTCCCCGTAACTCCACTTACTGAATTCATTCATTGTTGTGTCGACATGACAATGAATGATGTTGATCAACATGCATGTAAACAACTCATTGACATACCCTATGAATTGACAGACCAAATGATCATGGCATCTGACCAGTTTAAAGTTACTCTGAATAAAAGCAAACAACTCATTGACATACCCTATGAATTGACAGACCAAATGATCATGGCATCTGACCAGTTTAAAGTTACTCTGAATAAAAGCAAACAACTCATTGACATACCCTATGAATTGACAGATCAAATGATCATGGCATCTGACCAGTTTAAAAGTTACTCTGAATAAAAGCAAACAACTCATTGACATACCCTATGAATTGACAGACCAAATGATCATGGCATCTGACCAGTTTAAAGTTACTCTGAATAAAAGCAAACAACAACTTACAAATATAACTTTGAAAATTACTTCCCTGGTAATATATCATGTCAAATTATCCATTGAATGGTCATGTGTTTCCTTCACGTGGCACTGTCTGACGCATGTTTCATTCGCATAATGCAATACATCGTCCACTGCCGTATCTCCAACATCGAACATCCGTTTACATCAGGTCCCTGTATTCTCACAACAAGCTATAAATTACCCAATCATGATAAGCATGCAGTTGCCCCACTAATCCAATTACTGCAAACAATTAGGCAAATATTCCCTCATATGCTGCTGGTGTGATAAGTTGTTTGAAGCAGCCACTGTCAGGCCCTTTGTAGTCTTAATGATTGGATACAATGTATCACAAACAGTTGGAGAAAAATATATGGCAAATGTTGGTAAAATACTACAAAGGCTTTATTGAATTTAAAGATAATTGTCTGTAAAAGTGTAAACATTACATTGTTCAAGAGTCACAGATTTCTGTTTGCAATGCTCAAATGTTAAGTCTGAATATTAAAAAGTCGTTTACGGGTAATTGGAACCGATAAATGGAACCGGGTAATGACAGTTTCGGTTGGGTATCTGGATACCTGGATACCCGGCACAGCCCTAGCTATGAAACAATTATATTAGGAGTTTCTATTTCAGCAAACCTTTAAAGTAATTAACCATGAGTTAATGTGAAATTATCAATTTGATTCAGTTTCCGATGACCTTCTCTTAGAAAGCGGGCAAATCTCTATAACTATGAGTGCATTAGAATATCTCTTTATTCACTGTCTAATTGCTCTCCTAGTAATACCTCAACAAACATAATACCTCAACAAACATTAAACGTTCCACTTAACTGAATTTTCCTACACTGTTATGCTACATTATTATTATTATTTATTCGGCCTTCAACAACAGGTACAACGTACATACATGAACAACATACAATTCCAATATACAAAAATTAAAAACAAAACCACCTTATCCAAGTTGGCCAGGACCGACAAAAGTATAATGAAACACTTTGACTCGAAAGCCTGCCGATCCTAACTTGAAGAGGTTACACATAGGATAGACTTAAAATTATTTAAATTTATTTAATTAAAATTTATTTAATTAAAAATATATAATGTAATATATAATGTAATATATAATGTCCCATAATCCATTACAAAGCACTCCACCCACTCTGCAATCCCCTTCCCTCATCAAGTCACTCCCTCCTCAAACCCCTCCCCCCCACCCCGAAGCATGCAAGATGGATATCTTCAAGAGAAAAGTCTGAACAATGAATAAGAAGATAATGGAATAAGCTGCACAACTTATAAATGTTAATTAATCAAAAACAAATCCAAAAAACAAGGCAAGAAAAAGCAAAAATTAAACATATACATATATATAAAAAAGAAAAAAGAACTATCAATTGAATTAAAATGTCCCAATAAATTAAAATTAAGTAGGGGAAAATCGATCAATTTAACCTCGGCAATAAATAAGATGAGTGTCAAACAATAAACACACTAAATTTGTAAATGTACAAGTACTTGCACAAGAAATCCTACTACATGTGAAGCAGCAGTCGTCAATCGTCACCCCATAGCAACCTCTGCAAATCAGCCTCACAAATGCAAAGCACCGATCGGACACAAGACAATTGCACCCCAGGTATCCTTTGCAACGAGACCCGAATGCACAACCTGCCCAGCAACCCCATCGGTGGTCCGCACCTCACAGATTAAGATCCAATCCCATGACACGATCCCGGCGACGCCCCTGCGCGAGACCCCTACATGCAATGGCAAGCATGAGACAATGGAATTACAAAAGAAATTTCTGAACCATTACTCTCCATGAAAATGAGCAGATAAGGTGGCGTTAAAGTGGGTAAAATGAATCAATTAAAGAGAATCCTTAACATGTAATGGCAGATGACTCCAAATCCTAGGAAGACATGGCTGGGTGTGTTTTTGAGAGTTAGAGTCCTGGCATAATGGTGATTAAACATGAGTGTGTCCAGGTGTCGCGTGTTGACTGTTGTGTTAGCTTTAACAGACTGACAGTCCACCAAGTTGAACAGACATTTATCGTGAACGATACTGTGTGTTTTGTCTTACGTGCATCCAGTGTCATCCAGTTGAGTGTATGCAGTCTGTCTGCATAAGACATTTCCCCTTTACGCTGCTTGAGGCACATCCTGCTAGCCCTCCTCTGCACTTTCTCCAGTTTAGCAGCATTGGACGGGGTGTATGGACACCATGCTGGCAGTCCATACTCAAGCACTGGTAAGACGAGAGAACGATACAGAGATGCCAAGGCCTTGGGTGATGCTCCACTTGCAATCTGCCAAATAAAACCTAACGTCTTATTGGCCTTTGAGGCGATGGTGTTTATGTGGTCGTTCCAGTTGAGTGAGTTATTGATGGTGACTCCAAGGTACTTAAATGTGGGAGTGGGAGCGAGTGATGTGCCTTGTAGTTTGTAGTTTGGGATAACAGCTGGTTTCCGGGATCTCGAGATGTGCATGACCTTGGTTTTCCTAGCGTTCAACTGCATGCCATTGAGTTCACTCCATCGTTGAAGTGCAGTTAGATCTGACTGAAGGGAGAGTTCGTCGAGGATTTATATGGGTTGGTAGAGAAGTGTGTCATCCGCTGAAAGTATGCATTTAGTGGTCATATTGTGGGAGATGTCAGCGATAAATAAATTAAAGGAGGGGCCGAGAACACTCTCCTGCGGGACACCAGAAGTGACTGGTGCCCACTCAGAGAAGCATCCCCGTAGATGACTCGTTGTTGACGCCCTATGAGAATGACTTGATCCATGCCCAGGTAGTTCCGCAAATGTTGTAGTTACTGGCCAGTTTATTGAGTATGATATGGTGAGGCATGGTATCGAAAGCCTTGCTGAAGTCAAGGAAGATTACATCGATGCGTGGGGGTTTTGGTTTATCCAGGATGGTGGCCCAATAGTGGATTGTGTTTGTGAGTTGAGTAACGCATGACTTGCCGGAAGTGAAACCATGTTGCTGCGGGTTGTCAAGGCAGTGTGCTGTAATATGACTGTACGTTATCTGCAACAGCCCTCTCTAGGACTTTGCAGATAATTGAAGTTAATGCTACGGGACGATAGTTCTTGATATCCGTGCGACTCCCAGCTTTAAATACCAGAGTTATTTGCGAACGTTTCCAATCGGTGGGAAGAACACCAGTTGCCAGGGAAGTATTCATCAACTGCATGAGCTAGTGGCTGAGCGATTGACGTTGTTGTTGCTTTGAGGACTCTCGGTGGTATGGCGTCATGACCGGGGGCTTTATGGGGATTCAGGTTGGACAGGGACTTAATGATCCAGCCAAGGCTCACAGTCACAGGGGGCATCTCAGGGATTGGTAATAGTCACAAACCGGCACTGTGTCTGTAAGAGTCTCTGCTGGGGTAAGGACAGATGTAAAGAACTTGTTGAATGCTTGACAAATATCTGCAGGCTTGTGAAGCTGTGTATCGGTCGCCTTGAAAGCTGGTGGGCATTTGGATTTTCTTTGGTCTTTGACAAATTTCCAAAAGTTGCGTTTGTTGTCAGGCAGAGCGAATAGATTGTTGACATATTTCCAGTACTCTTTCTTTGTTTTGTTCTTAACGTCATTGCGAATTTGTTTGTAGTTTCTCCAGTCTTGGCTATTACCACTTGCTTTGGCTTTGGTGAAGAGTGTTTGTTTCAATTTGATTAGTTGTTTCAGTGCTGGTGTGATCCATGGAGAGATACGGCGATTACAAGTCTTCAAGTGGAATGCTGTCATGCGGATGGCTGCATCTAGTAAATCCATGAAGGCCTCCCATGATGCTTCAGGATCGCTGTCGTCCATGAATGCAGACCACGGCAAGAAGTGTAACAATGTCTCCAGGTGTGAAAAATCTCCCTTCTTGTACTGCAGGAATGAGCGTATTATTTTGGGGTTCTGGGGTGTTTTATTGGTAACAAATGAGAAAAACACTCCATGATGATCACTGTTAACTGGATTGGCAACCGTTTCAACTGAAGAGAATTTCTCCTGTCTGTTTGTAAATATCAAATCGATGACAGTCCCAATCAATGAAGAATTACTCGATGGCCGGGTGACTTCTTCAACTAGTTGAGTGAGGCCTATTGACGTGATCAGTTCTTGTAGAGCTGTCAGTGAGGAAGATTCCATTGACCAATTTATATTGAAGTCCCCTAGTACAATTAAACCTTCAAAACTGCGAGATTTGCTTGGATGTTGTCAAATATGTCCTGCAGCTTTTCAAAGAGCGATAAATTTGAATTTGGGGGGCGATACACAATTCCTGCAAGCCATTTGGATCGTTTTAATGTTATTGACAAGAAGGTTACCTCGATGTCATTTGGGTTTAAGTAGTCAAGATGTGTCGGCAGTAACGAGTCCTTGACTAATGCCATTATACCACCACCACGACCAGTAGTTGGTCGTGACGAATGGTGGAATATCCAGGTAGGCAAAGGACATCATTTGGTGACAGCCATGTCTCGGTAATACAGACAATGTATCGAGGGTAGAGTTCAAGGAAAGGACTGCAAGTCCTGCTGTTTACTGCGGATGCTGCGACTGTTGAGTAGTAGGCCAGAGACAGAATTGTTTCGGGTCCTTGAAGGTGTGGGGAAGTCTGCAGGATAAGCTTCAAATGAGTATCGTGTTCAAAGGCAAAATCCAGCTCGTGGTCACTGCCAAATAATTCATGGAATGAGGTGTCGAACATGATGAAAAGGAAGCTTGTAAACTAATATGGGCAAAACCAATCCACAGTACTTGATATCAGGTTATTGTACTGGTGGGTGATTGATATGTCGGGACGATTCCAGGTGCCAGAAATTGTTACAGTCTTCGCAAAGAAGAGATCGCTGGTTACATTTGACTGGTCGACTGCAACTACTACAGGGTTCCTTCACAGGCCCCTGGGTTGAGTTCTATGTCTCCGTGCACAGTTAGCAGGATGTGGAATGATGCTGTGGTATTTGGACAGTAAGGGACAGGAGCTTTCCCAAACTTACTTTTCTGATGTGACCTGGTGATTTGTTTGTAGGTTCAGCCATATATTGTGCACACACATGGGGAGGGTGT
>CM055831.1:31253332-31287946 GCA_029582265.1 Zoroaster sp. YZ-2022
GGGTTTGTATTTTCCTTTAAGGTCTTTGGCAAGATAATTAACAATTCTTAGGGACATAGATAAGTCTTCAACAGCAATAGGTCAATAGGTTTGGGTTCTTAATTACAAACCTGATTCAGTCATAATTAACAATTCTTAGAGACATAGCTAAGTCTTCAACAGCAATAGGTCAATAGGTTTGGGTTCTTAATTACAAACCTGATTCAGTCATAATTAAGACTGTAGTTGATTACTAGTGAATAGACCTTGCTGTTACTAGATGAAGACATAGGATTGATAATTGAAAAAAAAAAAAAATGCTCAAATTTTCCTGTAAAACTGATGATGGTATTAATCTTCCCTAAAATAAATTCAGTGGATATAACTTTAATCAGGATGATCCATAATTAGACAAAATGGTCTTGGGTGACACATGATCCCAAGATTAATCAACATCAACATTGTTGATATGAAATAATCTATCCAATATCATATACAATACCATTACTCAACACAGCTGAACTTTGACAATAAAGTTCAATGTACGTCACTGAGCCAATAATACACATAAATGTACACTGTATTCACCGTGTAGTAGGCAAAACCCTATGACCTTGCCACATGACTATACATGTATGTGTAGCTATAACAATTGAAACACAACTGTGTTTGTCAAGCGCCATTTTGTTTGGGATCCGCCCTAACGTTACATGTAGCAACATTTGCTCTGTCTTCAACAAGAAAAATTGACTTCTTTTTGTGTTCAACTGTCTTAAAGTGACTTCAATAAAACAAAGGTAAAACCACTGTAGGGTAAGCTAACATTTGTTCATATGTTTTGACAGTGATACAGTGGATAAGATTAGACAGTAGACCAACTTGTTTAAAAGCAGGAAGGGTACAACATTGGTAATGACCTGATTACAAAATGACTGAATTATTATCCAAAAAGCTAACTTGATGTGAAGTTGGTAAGAGGTTCCAATCATCCACAATAATTGTTCAGTATGAAGAGCTCTGATTTCAGAGAAAACACAACAAAATATGCACATTAAAAAGTTGCTTGGTCACTTTCTGCTCCAAGTGTTTTCTACAAAAATAGTGAATGTTTTTTTGTATACTTTTCTCATGACTTAGACTCTGCTTTGAGCTGAAACTATCACAGGATGGTTGTTTAATATATAATATCTTGATTCAATACATGGGGACACATACCCATAGAAGTAGTTATGACAACATAATCAATGTTGTAACTAAGGCATGGGTGTTGATCGGTGGGAGACAAGGGGACATGCCAATCTCCACTTTTTAGAGTGGTGGGGGGGTGGACAACAAGGCCTCGGCTGGGGGACATGTGCCCCCTGTGCAATAAATATATTTGTTAAATGTAATGGATTATAGAGTAAGCCACATTTTTCATTAGCTATTTAATTGCTGAAACAGTTGTTCTGCAAATGAACTTGCAGAGTGCTGAATGAACATACTTCATATTTTGGTATAGCGTAAACTTAAAAGTAGCATAAACTGAAGGTAATTAAATTTGAACACTACAAAATCATGTAACGTTTTTGTTTTTGAAGAAAAGCTGGAGATGATGAATTAATGCGATTAATTTACACTAACTTGAATGTTTCATGTTGTTTATTTATTACACATCGATTTGTTTGAAAATGTCAATTTATTTTCATAAATATTAACTACGAAAAGCATGGTCTTTGGTCACTGTCTTTCGCATTGCTGGTGTAATTGCCTTTGCACTTGCAGGTAACGTAGGTCTACTGATGAGTAATGATAAATCCCACCGATCCACTTATTGCATAATAATAATAATAATAATGTATAGATTTATATAGCGCACGTATCCACCAACTAAGTGGCGCTCAAGGCGCATTATATTATTATCCCTGCTCATAAGGCTCATAAGGCTCATAAATCATTCCTGAAACCATCTCAGCTCCCTGGGGAGTATACAGCTCAATTGCTGCCATTTCTAGCGCATATAGAGCAAACCATCTCTGCCTTCACAGGTACCCATTTAACCCCTGGGTGGAGAGAAGCAATTATGGTTAAGTGTCTTGCTCAAGGACACAGGTGTCACGGCCGGGCTCGAACCCACACTCTGCTGCTGGCAACACCAGAACTTGAGTTCAGTGCGCTGAACCGCACGACAATCCACTTTACGTGCATTATACAACACCACGGGACCTACGGCTTCACGTCCCATCCGGGGCAGAAGCAATTATGGTTAAGTACCTTGCTCAAGGACACAAGTGTCACGACCGGGGCTCGAACCCACACCCTGCTACTGGCAACACCAGAACTTGAGTTCGGTGCGCTAGACCGCTCGGCCACACCCCATTTGGTTCCCAAGAAAAGTTTGTCCAATAATGATAACGTAATTTGCGGTGAGCACAAGTCAATCACAAAACGCATAGGCCGTCGTACAAAATCAGTTCAGGGTACACTCACCACGTGCGTGCCTGAACCAAAGGTTTTTAAGCATAGTGCGGGGCACACTGCGGAAGCTTTGGACGTAAACAACGAATACGTCTAAAAAGTGGCCCCTGCATGAGCATAAACACGTACTGCTTGCATGGTTATTTATTTTGTGTATAGGACTAGGCTAATCGATTTGAAATAACAGGGGTGACCGTCAACTTATTGGTATTTCTCTTAACGGCGACTTAAATATAAACAAGATCTCTTCAATGCGTTCATTTTATGGGGTTTAGGTGGACTTCCCTCTGTTGATATGGGATGAACGTAACTGCGCGTGACTTAGCATGTGCTCAATGTGCACTGTTGTTAATGCTACTTTGTGCTGGAAGTTTTCCACGCTGCCAGAGTAATAACTCGACGGCGATTGGATTTTCACTACTTAAAATGTATTATTTCGAGTACAATTTTGCAAGAAATAAAGAAAAAACAACAACAGGCATTAAAGAGCTTAATGTATGTGTTTGTTTATTGTCTAAATGTTACAAATAGGCCAGAAATTACTATCAAAGCAATTGTTTTTAATGTTTTAGTACTTTTATAAACCGCGGGAAAAAATGGCCAACTATTCGCGAAAAGTTGCGCGCGATTAATCAAATAGTAAATTTTACTATTCGCCTCGGCCTAGGTAAAATACAGGCATATATATGATGGACTAAACGGCAGTAAAGTCTTAAAAACAACAACTGAAATTGTGGCTGAGTTGTGCATACTGCATAATGTAAACAACAACTGAAATTGTAGCTGAGTTGTGCATACTGCATAATGTAAACAACAACTGAAATTGTGGCCGAGTTGTGCATACTGCATAATGTAAACAACAACTGAAATTGTGGCCGAGTTGTGCATACTGCATAATGTAAACAACAACTGAAATTGTGGCCGAGTTGTGCATACTGCATAATGTAAACAACAACTGAAATTGTAGCTGAGTTGTGCATACTGCATAATGTAAACAACAACTGAAATTGTAGCTGAGTTGCGCATACTGCATAATGTAAACAACAACTGAAATTGTAGCTGAGTTACACTGCATAATGTAAACAACAACTGAAATTGTGGCCGAGTTGTGCATACTGCATAATGTAAACAACAACTGAAATTGTGGCCGAGTTGTGCATACTGCATAATGTAAACAACAACTGAAATTGTAGCTGAGTTGTGCATACTGCATAATGTAAACAACAACTGAAATTGTAGCTGAGTTGCGCATACTGCATAATGTAAACAACAACTGAAATTGTAGCTGAGTTGCGCATACTGCATAATGTAAACAACAACTGAAATTGTGGCCGAGTTGTGCATACTGCATAATGTAAACAACAACTGAAATTGTGGCCGAGTTGTGCATACTGCATAATGTAAACAACAACTGAAATTGTAGCTGAGTTGTGCATACTGCATAATGTAAACAACAACTGAAATTGTGGCCGAGTTGTGCATACTGCATAATGTAAACAACAACTGAAATTGTAGCTGAGTTGCGCATACTGCATAATGTAAACAACAACTGAAATTGTGGCCGAGTTGTGCATACTGCATAATGTAAACAACAACTGAAATTGTAGCTGAGTTGTGCATACTGCATAATGTAAACAACAACTGAAATTGTGGCCGAGTTGTGCATACTGCATAATGTAAACAACAACTGAAATTGTAGCTGAGTTGTGCATACTGCATAATGTAAACAACAACTGAAATTGTGGCCGAGTTGTGCATACTGCATAATGTAAACAACAACTGAAATTGTGGCCGAGTTGTGCATACTGCATAATGTAAACAACAACTGAAATTGTGGCCGAGTTGTGCATACTGCATAATGTAAACAACAACTGAAATTGTAGCTGAGTTGTGCATACTGCATAATGTAAACAACAACTGAAATTGTGAGTTGTGCATACTGCATAATGTAAACAACAACTGAAATTGTATTGAGTTGTTACTGCATAATGTAAACAACAACTGAAATTGTAGCTGAGTTGCATACTGCATAATGTAAACAACAACTGAAATTGTGGCCGAGTTGTGCATACTGCATAATGTAAACAACAACTGAAATTAGGCTGAGTTGTGCATACTGCATAATGTAAACAACAACTGAAAATTGTAGCTGAGTTGTGCATACTGCATAATGTAAACAACAACTGAAATTGTATGAGTTGTGCATACTGCATAATGTAAACAACAACTGAAATTGTAGCTGAGTTGTGCATACTGCATAATGTAAACAACAACTGAAATTGTAGCTGAGTTGTGCATACTGCATAATGTAAACAACAACTGAAATTGTGGCCGAGTTGTGCATACTGCATAATGTAAACAACAACTGAAATTGTAGCTGAGTTGTGCATACTGCATAATGTAAACAACAACTGAAATTGTAGCTGAGTTGTGCATACTGCATAATGTAAACAACAACTGAAATTGTAGCTGAGTTGTGCATACTGCATAATGTAAACAACAACTGAAATTGTGGCCGAGTTGTGCATACTGCATAATGTAAACAACAACTGAAATTGTGGCCGAGTTGTGCATACTGCATAATGTAAACAACAACTGAAATTGTAGCTGAGTTGTGCATACTGCATAATGTAAACAACAACTGAAATTAGAAGCTGAGTTGTGCATACTGCATAATGTAAACAACAACTGAAATTGTGGCCGAGTTGTGCATACTGCATAATGTAAACAACAACTGAAATTGTAGCTGAGTTGTGCATACTGCATAATGTAAACAACAACTGAAATTGTGGCCGAGTTGTGCATACTGCATAATGTAAACAACAACTGAAATTGTAGCTGAGTTGTGCATACTGCATAATGTAAACAACAACTCAAAAAGTCGCTGAGTGGTGCATACTGCATAATGTAAACAACAACTGAAATTGTAGCTGAGTTGCGCATACTGCATAATGTAAACAACAACTGAAATTGTGGCCGAGTTGTGCATACTGCATAATGTAAACAACAACTGAAATTGTGGCCGAGTTGTGCATACTGCATAATGTAAACAACAACTGAAATTGTAGCTGAGTTGTGCATACTGCATAATGTAAACAACAACTGAAATTGTAGCTGAGTTGTGCATACTGCATAATGTAAACAACAACTGAAATTGTAGCTGAGTTGTGCATACTGCATAATGTAAACAACAACTGAAATTGTAGCTGAGTTGTGCATACTGCATAATGTAAACAACAACTGAAATTGTAGCTGAGTTGTGCATACTGCATAATGTAAACAACAACTGAAATTGTAGCTGAGTTGTGCATACTGCATAATGTAAACAACAACTGAAATTGTAGCTGAGTTGTGCATACTGCATAATGTAAACAACAACTGAAATTGTAGCTGAGTTGTGCATACTGCATAATGTAAACAACAACTGAAATTGTAGCTGAGTTGTGCATACTGCATAATGTAAACAACAACTGAAATTGTAGCTGAGTTGTGCATACTGCATAATGTAAACAACAACTGAAATTGTGGCTGAGTTGTGCATACTGCATAATGTAAACAACAACTGAAATTAGTGGCTGAGTTGTGCATACTGCATAATGTAAACAACAACTGAAATTGTGGCTGAGTTGTGCATACTGCATAATGTAAACAACAACTGAAATTGTAGCTGAGCAGTATACTGCATAATGTAAACAACAACTGAAATTGTAGCTGAGTTGTGCATACTGCATAATGTAAACAACAACTGAAATTGTAGCTGAGTTCATACTGCATAATGTAAACAACAACTGAAATTGTGGCCGAGTTGTGCATACTGCATAATGTAAACAACAACTGAAATTGTGAGTTGTGCATACTGCATAATGTAAACAACAACTGAAATTGCTGAGTTGTGCATACTGCATAATGTAAACAACAACTGAAATTGTGGCCGAGTTGTGCATACTGCATAATGTAAACAACAACTGAAATTGTAGCTGAGTTGTGCATACTGCATAATGTAAACAACAACTGAAATTGTAGCTGAGTTGCATACTGCATAATGTAAACAACAACTGAAATTGTGGTTGAGCAGCATACTGCATAATGTAAACAACAACTGAAATTGTAGCTGAGTTGTGCATACTGCATAATGTAAACAACAACTGAAATTGTAGAGTTGTGCATACTGCATAATGTAAACAACAACTGAAATTGTTGCAGAGTTGTGCATACTGCATAATGTAAACAACAACTGAAATTGTAGCTGAGTTGTGCATACTGCATAATGTAAACAACAACTGAAATTGTAGCTGAGTTGTGCATACTGCATAATGTAAACAACAACTGAAATTAGCTGAGTTGTGCATACTGCATAATGTAAACAACAACTGAAATTGTAGCTGAGTTGTGCATACTGCATAATGTAAACAACAACTGAAATTAGCTGAGTTGCATACTGCATAATGTAAACAACAACTGAAATTGTAGCTGAGTTGTGCATACTGCATAATGTAAACAACAACTGAAATTGTAGCTGAGTTGTGCATACTGCATAATGTAAACAACAACTGAAATTGTAGGCTGAGTTGTGCATACTGCATAATGTAAACAACAACTGAAATTGTGGCCGAGTTGCATACTGCATAATGTAAACAACAACTGAAATTGTAGCTGAGTTGTGCATACTGCATAATGTAAACAACAACTGAAATTGTAGCTGAGTTGTGCATACTGCATAATGTAAACAACAACTGAAATTGTGGTTGAGCAGTATACTGCATAATGTAAACAACAACTGAAATTGTAGCTGAGTTGTGCATACTGCATAATGTAAACAACAACTGAAATTGTAGCTGAGTTGCATACTGCATAATGTAAACAACAACTGAAATTGTAGCCGAGTTGTGCATACTGCATAATGTAAACAACAACTGAAATTGTAGCTGAGTTGCATACTGCATAATGTAAACAACAACTGAAATTGTGGCTGAGTTGTGCATACTGCATAATGTAAACAACAACTGAAATTGTGGCTGAGTTGTGCATACTGCATAATGTAAACAACAACTGAAATTGTGGCTGAGTTGTGCATACTGCATAATGTAAACAACAACTGAAATTGTGGCTGAGTTGTGCATACTGCATAATGTAAACAACAACTGAAATTGTGGCTGAGTTGTGCATACTGCATAATGTAAACAACAACTGAAATTGTGGCTGAGTTGCATACTGCATAATGTAAACAACAACTGAAATTGTGGCTGAGTTGTGCATACTGCATAATGTAAACAACAACTGAAATTGTGGCTGAGTTGTGCATACTGCATAATGTAAACAACAACTGAAATTGTGGCTGAGTTGCGCATACTGCATAATGTAAACAACAACTGAAATTGTGGCTGAGTTGTGCATACTGCATAATGTAAACAACAACTGAAATTGTGGCTGAGTTGTGCATACTGCATAATGTAAACAACAACTGAAATTGTGGCCGAGTTGTGCATACTGCATAATGTAAACAACAACTGAAATTGTAGCTGAGTTGTGCATACTGCATAATGTAAACAACAACTGAAATTGTGGCAGAGTTGTGCATACTGCATAATGTAAACAACAACTGAAATTGTAGCGGAGTTTAGCATACTGCATAATGTAAACAACAACTGAAATTAGCTGAGTTGTGCATACTGCATAATGTAAACAACAACTGAAATTGTAGCTGAGTTGTGCATACTGCATAATGTAAACAACAACTGAAATTGTAGCTGAGTTGTGCATACTGCATAATGTAAACAACAACTGAAATTGTAGCTGAGTTGTGCATACTGCATAATGTAAACAACAACTGAAATTGTAGCTGAGTTGTGCATACTGCATAATGTAAACAACAACTGAAATTGTGGCTGAGTTGTGCATACTGCATAATGTAAACAACAACTGAAATTGTAGCTGAGTTGTGCATACTGCATAATGTAAACAACAACTGAAATTGTAGCTGAGTTGTGCATACTGCATAATGTAAACAACAACTGAAATTGTAGCTGAGTTGTGCATACTGCATAATGTAAACAACAACTGAAATTGTGGCTGAGTTGTGCATACTGCATAATGTAAACAACAACTGAAATTGTAGCTGAGTTGTGCATACTGCATAATGTAAACAACAACTGAAATTGTGGCCGAGTTGTGCATACTGCATAATGTAAACAACAACTGAAATTGTAGCTGAGTTGTGCATACTGCATAATGTAAACAACAACTGAAATTGTAGCTGAGTTGTGCATACTGCATAATGTAAACAACAACTGAAATTGTAGCTGAGTTGTGCATACTGCGTAGCTGAGTTGTGCATACTGCATAATGTAAACAACAACTGAAATTGTGGCCGAGTTGTGCATACTGCATAATGTAAACAACAACTGAAATTGTAGCTGAGTTGTGCATACTGCATAATGTAAACAACAACTGAAATTGTAGCTGAGTTGTGCATACTGCATAATGTAAACAACAACTGAAATTGTAGCTGAGTTGTGCATACTGCATAATGTAAACAACAACTGAAATTGTAGCTGAGTTGTGCATACTGCATAATGTAAACAACAACTGAAATTGTAGCTGAGTTGTGCATACTGCATAATGTAAACAACAACTGAAATTGTAGCTGAGTTGTGCATACTGCATAATGTAAACAACAACTGAAATTGTAGCTGAGTTGTGCATACTGCATAATGTAAACAACAACTGAAATTGTAGCTGAGTTGTGCATCATGCAAAATGTAAACAACAACTGAAATTGTAGCTGAGTTGTGCATACTGCATAATGTAAACAACAACTGAAATTGTAGCTGAGTTGTGCATACTGCATAATGTAAACAACAACTGAAATTGTGGCCGAGTTGTGCATACTGCATAATGTAAACAACAACTGAAATTGTAGCTGAGTTGTGCATACTGCATAATGTAAACAACAACTGAAATTGTGGCCGAGTTGTGCATACTGCATAATGTAAACAACAACTGAAATTGTGGCCGAGTTGTGCATACTGCATAATGTAAACAACAACTGAAATTGTAGCTGAGTTGTGCATACTGCATAATGTAAACAACAACTGAAATTGTAGCTGAGTTGTGCATACTGCATAATGTAAACAACAACTGAAATTGTGGCCGAGTTGTGCATACTGCATAATGTAAACAACAACTGAAATTGTAGCTGAGTTGTGCATACTGCATAATGTAAACAACAACTGAAATTGTAGCTGAGTTGTGCATACTGCATAATGTAAACAACAACTGAAATTGTGGCCGAGTTGTGCATACTGCATAATGTAAACAACAACTGAAATTGTAGCTGAGTTGTGCATACTGCATAATGTAAACAACAACTGAAATTGTAGCTGAGTTGTGCATACTGCATAATGTAAACAACAACTGAAATTGTGGCTGAGTTGTGCATACTGCATAATGTAAACAACAACTGAAATTAGAAGCTGAGTTGTGCATACTGCATAATGTAAACAACAACTGAAATTGTAGCTGAGTTGTGCATACTGCATAATGTAAACAACAACTGAAATTGTAGCTGAGTTGTGCATACTGCATAATGTAAACAACAACTGAAATTGTAGCTGAGTTGCGCATACTGCATAATGTAAACAACAACTGAAATTGTAGCTGAGTTGTGCATACTGCATAATGTAAACAACAACTGAAATTGTGGCTGAGTTGTGCATACTGCATAATGTAAACAACAACTGAAATTGTAGCTGAGTTGTGCATACTGCATAATGTAAACAACAACTGAAATTGTGGCTGAGTTGTGCATACTGCATAATGTAAACAACAACTGAAATTGTAGCTGAGTTGCGCATACTGCATAATGTAAACAACAACTGAAATTGTAGCTGAGTTGTGCATACTGCATAATGTAAACAACAACTGAAATTGTAGCTGAGTTGTGCATACTGCATAATGTAAACAACAACTGAAATTGTAGCTGAGTTGTGCATACTGCATAATGTAAACAACAACTGAAATTAGGCCGAGTTGTGCATACTGCATAATGTAAACAACAACTGAAATTGTAGCTGAGTTGTGCATACTGCATAATGTAAACAACAACTGAAATTGTAGCTGAGTTGGTGCATACTGCATAATGTAAACAACAACTGAAATTGTACGAGTTGTGCATACTGCATAATGTAAACAACAACTGAAATTGTGGCTGAGTTGTGCATACTGCATAATGTAAACAACAACTGAAATTGTAGCTGAGTTGTGCATACTGCATAATGTAAACAACAACTGAAATTGTAGCTGAGTTGTGCATACTGCATAATGTAAACAACAACTGAAATTGTAGCTGAGTTGTGCATACTGCATAATGTAAACAACAACTGAAATTGTGGCCGAGTTGTGCATACTGCATAATGTAAACAACAACTGAAATTAGTAGCTGAGTTGTGCATACTGCATAATGTAAACAACAACTGAAATTGTGGCCGAGTTGTGCATACTGCATAATGTAAACAACAACTGAAATTGTAGCTGAGTTGTGCATACTGCATAATGTAAACAACAACTGAAATTGAAGCGAGTTGTGCATACTGCATAATGTAAACAACAACTGAAATTGTAGCTGAGTTGTGCATACTGCATAATGTAAACAACAACTGAAATTGTAGCTGAGTTGTGCATACTGCATAATGTAAACAACAACTGAAATTGTGAGTTGTGCATACCTGCATAATGTAAACAACAACTGAAATTGTTGTTGGTGCATACTGCATAATGTAAACAACAACTGAAATTGTAGCTGAGTTGTGCATACTGCATAATGTAAACAACAACTGAAATTGTAGCTGAGTTGTGCATACTGCATAATGTAAACAACAACTGAAATTGTAGCTGAGTTGTGCATACTGCATAATGTAAACAACAACTGAAATTGTGGCTGAGTTGTGCATACATGCTGCATAATGTAAACAACAACTGAAATTGTAGCTGAGTTGTGCATACTGCATAATGTAAACAACAACTGAAATTGTAGCTGAGTTGTGCATACTGCATAATGTAAACAACAACTGAAATTGTGGCCGAGTTGTGCATACTGCATAATGTAAACAACAACTGAAATTGTAGCTGAGTTGTGCATACTGCATAATGTAAACAACAACTGAAATTGTGGCCGAGTTGTATACTGCATAATGTAAACAACAACTGAAATTGTAGCTGAGTTGTGCATACTGCATAATGTAAACAACAACTGAAATTGTAGCTGAGTTGTGCATACTGCATAATGTAAACAACAACTGAAATTGTGGCCGAGTTGTGCATACTGCATAATGTAAACAACAACTGAAATTGTAGCTGAGTTGTGCATACTGCATAATGTAAACAACAACTGAAATTGTAGCTGAGTTGTGCATACTGCATAATGTAAACAACAACTGAAATTGTAGCTGAGTTGTGCATACTGCATAATGTAAACAACAACTGAAATTGTGGCCGAGCAGCATACTGCATAATGTAAACAACAACTGAAATTGTAGCTGAGTTGCGCATACTGCATAATGTAAACAACAACTGAAATTGTGGCCGAGTTGTGCATACTGCATAATGTAAACAACAACTGAAATTGTGGCCGAGTTGTGCATACTGCATAATGTAAACAACAACTGAAATTGTAGCTGAGTTGTGCATACTGCATAATGTAAACAACAACTGAAATTGTAGCTGAGTTGTGCATACTGCATAATGTAAACAACAGCTGAAATTAGGCCGAGTTGTGCATACTGCATAATGTAAACAACAACTGAAATTGTAGCTGAGTTGTGCATACTGCATAATGTAAACAACAACTGAAATTGTGGCCGAGTTGTGCATACTGCATAATGTAAACAACAACTGAAATTGTGGCCGAGTTGTGCATACTGCATAATGTAAACAACAACTGAAATTGTAGCTGAGTTGTGCATACTGCATAATGTAAACAACAACTGAAATTGTAGCTGAGTTGTGCATACTGCATAATGTAAACAACAACTGAAATTGTAGCTGAGTTGTGCATACTGCATAATGTAAACAACAACTGAAATTGTAGCTGAGTTGTGCATACTGCATAATGTAAACAACAACTGAAATTGTAGCTGAGTTGTGAATAATGCGTAGCTGAGTTTTGCATACTGCATAATGTAAACAACAACTGAAATTGTAGCTGAGTTGTGCATACTGCATAATGTAAACAACAACTGAAATTGTAGCTGAGTTGTGCATACTGCATAATGTAAACAACAACTGAAATTGTAGCTGAGTTGTGCATACTGCATAATGTAAACAACAACTGAAATTGTAGCTGAGTTGTGCATACTGCATAATGTAAACAACAACTGAAATTGTAGCTGAGTTGTGCATACTGCATAATGTAAACAACAACTGAAATTGTAGCTGAGTTGCGCATACTGCATAATGTAAACAACAACTGAAATTGTAGCCGAGTTGTGCATACTGCATAATGTAAACAACAACTGAAATTGTGGCCGAGTTGTGCATACTGCATAATGTAAACAACAACTGAAATTGTGGCCGAGTTGTGCATACTGCATAATGTAATTCTGCATAAATTAAATGTGCTATACAAAATTCAGTTTGCTTCACAAAAATATGATTTTGCTATAGATGCAAATTATTATTTTGCCATCACAGCCTTTGCTGCGCAAAATTTTCGAACGAAATCATCCCTGCGATGATTTCCCCCTCATGGTTACAAATGGGATCAATTATTTTCTGATGGGTGAAATCCTCATTTAAATAAAAAATACATCCAAAAATAGGGGAAAAATTGTAGTAACATTAACATTCCCTTTAAACGGCGAAAAGGATAAGTAAAGACTGTTTGCGGTAATTAGTTCTCCAATTTCACACCAGTAAACCTTTTTATAAAACTTGCATTTAATTATTTTTTTGATTCATAACAAAGATCATGTAAGGTTATGAAATGTTCAAATGCTAGTTTTTTGACATGTATACATGTAGATTTAATTGAAATCATTTATAAAAGGTATCGTACTGTAAATGATTTTAATTATGACTTTATTCACTTACTAACCAGTTTCATGAAGAGTAACAATCTAAACCAGTGTTATAATTTTACTTTTTAGACTGTTTTTTTTTTTGTTCTCAGGACAGCAAATAGCTCTCCTCAGTAATTCAAGGAGAGCAATTTACAGCTCTCCTTGAATTTCTCAAAATGAAGGACTGGGGGGGGGGGGATGACAGTACATCAATTTCCCCCTCACACTTTCTTGATGGCCTTTATAATAAAAATGCTGTAAATATATATACACTGGTATTGTTGACATTGGGTAATGTGATACATAGTCTAACTTGGCTCACTGCACATTTTGTTCCTATTACAGAGAGCTTCATAAGCAATATTTCTACACCTTAATTGCTAATCAACATTTTTACCAGCTTTTATTATTCCACAAAGTATGCATGCTTTTCAATCTTTTCATAGTAGGGCAGTGAACCTATCTTTAAAAAAAATAGAAAATAAGGAAACTTATACATCAATATTTTTGAAAATATATGGAAGATTGTTTAAAACATTTTTAAATATAACTTTAAGGTATAATTTAAAAGTGTGCCACATAAGACAACGCTGAGTTTCTGCCCAGTTTCTGGATTGAAGTTTACGATATTAAAATCCTTATGGATTATTAATAATTCAAGTTTTATTTTAATACTTGGATGCCAACATTTAATCTAAGAAGCACTACAGAGTATCTAGAATCCAGAAAAGGCAGATCTTAATTACAACTTGGCTCATACACACAGTGATGCAAGACCGTAGCCAAAGGATGTGTGTGACCCCCCCCCATATTGATCATGCCTACTTGAACCCTCACCCAGCAATTTTGAAGGTATCAATTGTTTACTACCTCTGAAGACAATCTACAAATTAGCTCACACTCCCCCTCCATAAAAAAGAAAGGAAAAAAGGATTATGCAGTGATGGACAGATGGATGAAGAGGGCTTACACAGTATGCCTGCAAGACAAAAATACCATTGGAGAAGTAGAGGTGCAACTTATGAAAATACCTTTGATCGTAAGGGATGAGAAGATTTGATACATATTGAGAGAATTGTTGATTGTTAGACATGTCAGGGAAGTCAGGATATGTGTATGTGGCCAGGGACGTGCACAGGGTTGTAGAGGGGCACGGGCTCAGAGTCTGAAAAGGGCAGTGTAATTCCATGCGAAGGCGTGAGCCAAAGCTAAAAAATTGGGGCATTTATTTATTAATAAAAACGCATAATATGGTTTTTAACATTACAATCAGATCAGATTATGTTGATGACTGGTTTTCATTTACAATCTGATCTGGTGGTGAGTGAGCCTATAGTCAAGGACCAAGTCCACCAAGTCTAATTATCCCCTTAAGTCTCAAATTTATAATAAACGTATCATATCACCTGATATTTGCACAAGAAAACGGAGCTCCGCCTAGTCAAACAATCATAAAGTGCACCAATAACACAAAACCGAAAATGAACATGTATTGGGGCAAATAGCTTACCTACCTAATGAAGTAAGTGTAGTAGTTGCTTTGAAGTGGGAGCGGGATGTCAATTTCGTGTTTCAGCGACAGCGTGTGCCTGCCTATCAAAGACGTATAGGCGCGCGCGGCTATGCGTGAAATCTAGTTTCGCGGAGGGGCACATGCAGGCCCGTGCACAGGAATAGTAAGGGGCATCTCTGCTGACCTAATATTTATTCTAATTTTATTCTATCCTGACATCTTTCAACTAGGCAGGGCAGTCTATGCGCAACAGGAACTTAATAATTCATTCAACAAAAAAACAAAAAAAAAACCTTGGGCTAAAAAGGGCACTTTTTATACTAGGCAAAAAGGGCAGGGGCTCAAGCACCCTTTGGGACCTATGTATGCACGTGCCTGTATGTGGCTTATGTTGAGTTTGTTCTCAATCTTCTTTTCTTATATCATTTATTAACAGATAGAAATGGCTACTTCTAAACCAACATTGGGTTCAGCTCTAGAGAAAATCAGCAAGGATCATCTTGAGTGCAGTATTTGCAAAGAGGTGTACAGACAACCCAAAATACTGGACTGTGTCCACAGCTTCTGTGAAAACTGTTTAGATGAATACCACACTACCAAATACAAGGATGCTGTCATAATTCCTTGTCCTTTGTGTCGACGGGAGACACAACTTCCTACGATGGGTGTTCCAGGCCTCAAGACCAACTTCTATCTAATTGGTCTTGTTGAGGAGATCACATTGCAACAGAAGTTGGTCAGCTCTGGTAATATGCAGCTAATGTGTGAGATATGTGATGAAGAGAATGAGGCTATCCATCGCTGTCTTGACTGTGCACAGAACCTCTGTGCAAATTGCTGTAAAATACACTCCAGAATCGCTGCATCGTCCAACCATACCATTGCTACTTTGGAGGACTTTATTCAGGGGAAGGTAGCAATAAAAGAAACAAAACAAAAACGTCGTCCAGAATGCCAAACCCATGAGGGTGAAGTGGCATGGTTCTACTGTGTAACATGTGACAAGTTGATTTGCCAAATTTGCACTGTCCTACACCACTGTAAACCACAACATGAGTACATTGAATGTGACCAAGCCTCATCCACATATAAACAGTCATTGGCTCAATTCTTTACTCCCCTTGAAGGAGTTCTCAAGGAACTTAAACAATCTCTAGCAACTGCCTCAACAATCAAAGACGAACTCGGCATCACAGTTGAAAGAACCATGGCAGAGGTGAAGAACAGAGCTGATGAGATCAGGGCCGAGGTAACAGCTCAAGAGAGTCGCATCATTGATGAAATCAAAAACCTCCACAAAGATCATAACAACAAATTGGATGAATATGAGCAAACAGTGAGTGTAATCTCACAACAAATACAGCATTCACTGGAGACCGCCAAAGATGTCACCAACAATTCATCAGATCCTGACTTCCTTGCACTCTATCCCACTATCAGCAAGGACTTGAAATTTCTCAGCAGTCAAAGTATTCCCAAGATTGATCAGAAGCTTCTTCATATGAGATTCAAGGAGAGTCAAAAGGTTGGTGATATCAATCTTGGCAAGGTGGAGCTGCAGGAACCCAAGTGGGAGCTGTGTGGTGAATTTGGTTCAGGAGAATTCAATGTGGCTTGGGGTATTGCTGCTTGTCAACCTGGTGATGAGATTGCAGTGACAGACTTCCATAACAAGAGAGTGGTAATCTGCAGCACCAAGGGACATCAGAAAAGAACCATTCCAATACAAGGACGTAAGTTTCTTATGTACACATTATGCATTCAATAGCATGTAGTGTAGTACAGTGCATGCTGTGTAAAAACAAGACTGTGGTGCAGTACATTTCATTTCAAGTCACTTTTTTTTATTTTACAAATTCACAAAGCTACAAATTAATTAAAACAAAAAAAAAGAAAAATTGCACAGTATAAAAAAACGAGTGAACAACAGTGAAAAAAGAAACAAGAGCTCCAAACAGATACAATACCCCTGTAGGATTGCAAGTGAACTTAAAGAGATATTCTAAACCACTCTTTAACAAAGACTTTATTCATTGTCATGACAATTATTAGACATCCATAATACCAACTAAAATATCATTTGACTCTCAATTGTTTTGTTAGTTTTAAAACAAACGTCTAAAAATGCATCAGTCCATGCGGCTTATTCAGCCAATTTGCAGAAAGAACACACTGCTGTTTAAGTATGTAAATGCAACACATCAGTGGAGGTTCAATAAACATGGCATGGGTAGCAGCATAAAGGGTTGTTGTGTTTTCATATAGTCAGTCGTCTGCTAGTAACATTAATAAATGTACTCCTTCAACTTCATCTTTAATTTGGGAAATTCTGCTTAAGAGTTAAATTCAATTGTCTGGCAGACAGCCATAGACCAGAATTATCGCCATAGTGTGTCTTTAATGAATGCTTTACAGAATCCCAAAGTGAAGTTCCATAGATATCCAGCCGGCCATAGAAGCTTGATGAGATCTTTGTGTGCTTTGTAATTTAAAACAACTAGTCAAACTCATTTGCAGCACACATTATTCAAAAGATTGCCAATAAATAACTGCCACACTCCACTTACTGAATTCATTCATTGTTGTGTCGACATGACACTGAATGATGTTGATGAACATGCATGTAAACAACTCATTGACATACCCTATGAATTGACAGACCAAATGATCATGGCATCTGACCAGTTTAAAGTTACTCTGAATAAAAGCAAACAACTCATTGACATACCCTATGAATTGACAGACCGAATGATCATGGCATCTGACCAGTTTAAAGTTACTCTGAATAAAAGCTAACAACTCATTGACATACCCTATGCATTGACAGACCAAATGATCATGGCATCTGACAGGTTTAAAGTTACTCTGAATAAAAGCAAACAACTCATTGACATACCCTATGAATTGACAGACCAAATGATCATGGCATCTGACCAGTTTAAAGTTACTCTGAATAAAAGCAAACAACTCATTGACATACCCTATGAATTGACAGACCAAATGATCATGGCATCTGACCAGTTTAAAGTTACTCTGAATAAAAGCAAACAACTCATTGACATATACCCTATGAATTGACAGACCAAATGATCATGGCATCTGACCAGTTTAAAGTTACTCTGAATAAAAGCTAACAACTCATTGACATACCCTATGAATTGACAGACCAAATGATCATGGCATCTGACCAGTTTAAAGTTACTCTGAATAAAAGCAAACAACTCATTGACATACCCTATGAATTGACAGACCGAATGATCATGGCATCTGACCAGTTTAAAGTTACTCTGAATAAAAGCTAACAACTCATTGACATACCCTATGAATTGACAGACCAAATGATCATGGCATCTGACCAGTTTAAAGTTACTCTGAATAAAAGCAAACAACTCATTGACATACCCTATGAATTGACAGACTAAATGATCATGGCATCTGACCAGTTTAAAGTTACTCTGAATAAAAGCAAACAACTCATTGACATACCCTATGAATTGACAGACCAAATAATCATGACATCTGACCAGTTTAAAGTTACTCTGAATAAAAGCAAACAACTCATTGACATACCCTATGAATTGACAGACCAAATGATCATGGCATATGACCAGTTTAAAGTTACTCTGAATAAAAGCAAACAACTCATTGACATACCCTATGAATTAACAGACCAAATGATCATGGCATCTGACCAGTTTAAAGTTACTCTGAATAAAAGCAAACAACTCATTGACATATACCCTATGAATTGACAGACCAAATGATCATGGCATCTGACCAGTTTAAAGTTACTCTGAATAAAAGCTAACAACTCATTGACATACCCTATGAATTGACAGACCAAATGATCATGGCATCTGACCAGTTTAAAGTTACTCTGAATAAAAGCTAACAACTCATTGACATACCCTATGAATTGACAGACCAAATGATCATGGCATCTGACCAGTTTAAAGTTACTCTGAATAAAAGTAAACAACTCATTGACATACCCTATGAATTGACAGACCAAATGATCATGGCATCTGACCAGTTTAAAGTTACTCTGAATAAAAGCAAACAACTCATTGACATACCCTATGAATTGACAGACCAAAATGATCATGGCATCTGACCAGTTTAAAGTTACTCTGAATAAAAGCAAACAACTCATTGACATACCCTATGAATTGACAGACCAAATGATCATGGCATCTGACCAGTTTAAAGTTACTCTGAATAAAAGCAAACAACTCATTGACATACCCTATGAATTGACAGACCAAATGATCATGGCATCTGACCAGTTTAAAGTTACTCTGAATAAAAGCAAACAACTCATTGACATACCCTATGAATTGACAGACCAAATGATCATGGCATCTGACCAGTTTAAAGTTACTCTGAATAAAAGCTAACAACTCATTGACATACCCTATGAATTGACAGACCAAATGATCATGGCATCTGACCAGTTTAAAGTTACTCTGAATAAAAGCAAACAACTCATTGACATACCCTATGAATTGACAGACCAAATGATCATGGCATCTGACCAGTTTAAAGTTACTCTGAATAAAAGCAAACAACTCATTGACATACCCTATGAATTGACAGACCAAATGATCATGGCATCTGACCAGTTTAAAGTTACTCTGAATAAAAGCAAACAACTCATTGACATACCCTATGAATTGACAGACCAAATGATCATGGCATCTGACCAGTTTAAAGTTACTCTGAATAAAAGCAAACAATACATTACAAATATAACTTTGAAAATTACTTCCCTGGTAATTTCCCATGTCAAATTATCCATTGAATGGTCATGTGTTTCCTCTTCCTCACGTGGCACTGTACGGCGCAAGTTTCATTCACATAATGCAATACGTCGTCCACTGCCGTATCTCCAACATCAAACATCCATTTATGTCAGGTCCCTGTATTCTCATAACAAGCTATAAATTACCCGATCATGATCAAAATGCAATTGCCCCACTAATCCAATTACTGCAAACAATTAGGCAAATATTCCCTCATATGCTGCTGGTGTGATAAGTTGTTTGAAGCAGCCACTGTCAGGCCCTTTGCAGTCTTAATGATTGCATACAATGTATCACAAACAGTTGGAGAAAAGTGTATGGCAAATGTTGGTAAAATACTACAAAGGCTTTATTGGAGTGTAATCTCTTGAATTCAAAGATAATTGTCTGAAAAAGTGTAAACATTACATTGTTCAAGAGTCACATATTTCAGTTTGCAATGCTCAAATATTAGGTCCGAATTTTAAAAAGTCGTTTACGGGTAATTGGAACCGAAAAATGGAACCGGGTAATGACAGTTTCGGTCGGGTATCTGGATACCCGGATACCCGGCACAGCCCTAGCTATGAAACAATTATATTAGGAGTTTCTATTTCAGCAAACCTTTAAAGTAATTAACCATGAGTTAATGTGAAATTATCAATTTTATTCAGTTTCCGATGACCTTCTCTTAGAAAGCGGGGAAATCTCTATAACTATGAATGCATTAGAATATCTCTTTATTCACTGTCTAATTGCTCTCCTAGTAATACCTCAACAAACATTAAACAAAATGTTGGAATAATAATTTAATGTAGAAACATTCCACTTAACTGAATTTTCCTAGAAAAAGAAAGTGGCTCATAACTACATGTTATGCTATTAAAACCTTCATACATTGAAATTATGTGCTATACATGTACTCACTGGCTGTCATCAATTTAAATTTAGCCTATTTTATTTTCTGAAACATGACATTGATTGAAATAAATAGTGAATAATAAATCATGACAGTTCAAAGGTTCAAAGTGAACATTGACTGTTGTGAATCCCTTTGTACATGTATAGGCCTTCATGTCAAAATATGTAGAAATATCTTCATTTAATGTTCAGCTCATAAAACATAACACACATAATTGTTATATCACTGTGCTGTGTTATCTCTATTATTATTATTTTTCCAGATCCATATGACATTGCAGCTATACACAATCACTTAGTGGTTGTGGACACCACCAACAATGTCATCAAGATGTACAACAATGATGGCACACTTGCCTTTGACTTCTACACAGTGCCTCATAGTGAGGTAGGCAAGACAGAAGTGTCCCTCCGGAGTGTAGCAGTAAATAATAAGGGTAACATCATAATAGGTGATGTGAAGAGGATGGTGGTGAGCGAGCACAGTCCCACTGATGGCTCGCTCATCCACACTATGCCTGTCAAGACAGCACCTTACTTCCTGGCCATTGATAATAATAATAGAGTTGTAGTCAGTGGTCATGACCAACATCAAGTAGACATTGTTGATAGCAATGGTACTTCATTACTCACAATCAAACCAACAATCAATGGTCAGGAAGTTCAATACTGCAGAGGTGTATGCTGTGACAGATCAGGCATATACATTGCAGTGGACAATAGGGATGTTAACAGTGGTCATATTCACCATTATGATGATGATGGTACATTCATCTCATGTATAGCTCAGGGTCTGGACTGGCCCGTGGGAATCACATTCACTGCAGATGGGCATCAGCTGATAGCAGCAGACCGGCACTCAGTGAAGATATATCACATAATGTGATGTAATCCAACATGCTGCTGACTGGCAATCTCCCTTGTCATCATCATAATGGTGAAATGTCCTCTTCAAGATATGTTACCCAAACATGTAATGTAGAATCTTGAGTATCAATGTCACTCTATAGAATTAATCTTGTATCATTTATTATTAATGTTTGACATTACAAGAGATACAGAGCATATACAATTCATTGACAATGAAATCTTCACTCAGAAAATTATTGCTGTTTTGATGAAAACAAAAATTACCAGTAAAATATCGGTGATACATCTTGTAAAAAGAAATATTTCACAAGACAAATGTCCAAGAAGCATGGTTTATCTAAGTACCTAAATGAATTAATGACAGGTCCTGCCATCAATTCATTTCATAACTTTATCACTGTAAACATGGCTCTGATGCTTTTTTATATTTCATTTGTAATTTTTGCATATTTTGATGCCTTTCAACAAGGAAAATAGTTATTTTCAGATTTAAAAAAATTGCCATGAATCACTGGTGAAAAAAATATATGATGCATCTTTAAGAGGGAGTTCCCCTGATTTTGCTTTTGGCATTGTCTGTTGATTTGTAAATGTTACTCTTTAATTATTCATATGTCAATATCTTGTCAATACTTTCTTTGTTTTCACTGATGGTCACCCATTCTTTGCCAATCACCAGTTGACAAAAACTACAATTGTGACATAGCAAAAGAAAGGTCTATACCCTCTCTTTTCCCCCTCTGGATCCACCCTTGTACAGAGTTGCATAATGGAAAGGTTATATTCTACACCTGAGCTGCACCTTATACAAGTCTAGTTTTCTTCCTCTTACCTTTTGTTGGAGCATCCTGAGCAGATCTCTCTTGGTTGAGGATGTTTCTTGCTGAGACTGTTTCTTGTTGACCTCTGATCAGGTCAATTAGAAGGGTTGTCATGCTGTCAACCTGGAGGGAAATAAAAATGAATAGTACATTCTTGATACACTGTTTGTAAAATGTCATCATGTGCATGAATACTAAATGACAATCAAGAATTGCATATAAACAATTGACCAGTCAATGTTTCATTTGGAAACAAGTTGTGAAATCTCATTCACAGTTTCTAACCAAAGCACTGTAGGTTTCTATGCAATCATTTCTGTCCCATTCCAGACAGAAACTATTTCTGGGAAACTTTTACTTTCATAAATGAACAACAAATAATTTGTGAAATTACAAAAGAGGAACTCGTCTTGATTAAATTTACTTACTATATTGATTACTTTTTAAAATGATAAGCTTTATAAATGGTGTGAGCTTAATTGTATACCCTGTAAATTGCAATGAACAAACTGTTTTAGGGTTTTCCTGTCCCAAGCCCCAATAACTTCCAAAAATTGGCAGATCCAGTGGGTATGGGGGGCTTTGGGGGATGAAGCCCCCTCCTCCCTGCTTTGGGTATTTTGTCATGTAATTATACCTTGTAGAAGTTGGTTGATATAAATACTAAGCACTGTACATTATCTATATATATAAGCATGATTCCATGTGGATCCAGTCTCTTGTAGAGTCTTCAATGAGGGTAATAACCTTCATTATACTGTCATTTATTTAGTTGCTACAGTTCATCATACTCATGTGCATCACCAGGGAGGTTTGAAGGATGTGAACAAACCTCCTTCTAGATTTGGATTCTATATTCTAATGAAGAAGCAAAGATGCCACTTCTTTTCTAAAAAACAAACAAAACAATTTATATGATAATGTGAACATTTGAATACATTTACAAATGTTCAACTCATAATGAAATTCCTGGTGACACGCATGATACTATGTAATGTTTATATTCAAGTCTTGTGTACTTTTATCAATTGTTGGAATCTAATGCACCTTCTTAATAAGGTCAATCCAATTCTATTTCTGAATGAATGTATTTGTACAGGGAGGTTACACTTTTGCTAAATTTCTTCTACAAGTTTGCTTACTTTCAAGATCTGCATTTAACAACCAACCTGTGAAAGTTTCAGCTTAATGAGGTTGTGTCTTTAATGTCAAAATAGTGAAAATACCTTTAAATTGTTTGTATTTATTATAATTTTGTGTCTCATTCAGTCAGAAATTCAGTCAAGAAATGATTTCATAAATTTGTATTTATATGATAGCTCCTCAGACAGAAAGATTTCAAGAGATGTTTGATTCCATCATCAACTTTACACCAAGCACATTATATGTAAAACTGTGTGTAACCTCCCTTTAAGGAAATTATTATTGTTTTGTAATTCCACAATTTGTCCATTCCTCAATGGAGTAACTAAATTTCAAGCAACTGAAAACCTCAAACTTGTGCTCTAATGTTTCTTTGCTGATGAATTTCAACATAAATATTCATTTGCAGACTTTCAAGGACATTTGTGTCACAATCTCTCCTTTAATTACTGGTATATCATCTAGAGACTTTTGGTCTATTGACTATTATTATGTCAGGGCTCTCAAAAGTAGCCGGTCACCGGCGGCAAATCGCCGCCTGCGGCAGGTTTTGCCGCCGGCTACTTTTCACCGGATGACCAAAAATATTTTTTTCACCTTTCTGTGAACTTCTCTGCAAAAAACTGATTCGCACGCGACATTTAAGTTTTATTTACCTGAAATCACGTCAAAACTAGTCAGTTTTCTCAGCGACACGGCCGCAGCCATTATGTATACGCTCCCTTGCGCTTTGTTTCCTGTACTGTGATTCCATGTACACTTTTGTCAAACTGTTTGTGATACATTGTATCCATTCATTATGGAGTGTCGTGGCCGAGCGGTCTAGCGCACCGAACTCAAGTTCTGGTGTTGCCAGCAGCAGGGTGTGGGTTCAAGCCCCGGTCGTGACACTTGTATCCTTGAGCAAGGTACTTAACCATAATTGCTTCGTCCTTCGGATGGGACGAAGTCAGAGGTCCCGTGTGTTGTATAATGCACTAAAAGTGGATTGTCGTGGGCCGAGTGGTTCGCACTGAACTCAAGTTCTGGTGTTGCCAGCAGCAGAGTGTGGGTTCGAGCCCCGGCCGTGACACCTGTGTCCTTGAGCAAGACACTTAACCATAATTGCTTCTCTCCACCCAGGGGTTAAATGGGTACCTGTGAAGGCAGAGATGGTTTGCTCTCTATGCGCTAGAAATGGCAGCAATTGAGCTGTATACTCCCCAGGGAGCTGAGATGGTTTCAGGAATGATTTATGAGCCTTATGAGCCTTATGAGCAGGGATAATAATATAATGCGCCTTGAGCGCCACTTAGTTGGTGGATACGTGCGCTATATAAATCTATACATTATTATTATTATTATTATTATTATTAAAGACGCAAATAGACCGGCTGCGGCACATATGCTACAAACCAGTATCAAACTAGCTGCTCAGGATGGAATGTTTGCCTATTCACAGTAATTGGATTAGTGGGACCTTAAGTGCTGCTTTATGTCCGCACTGGAGCGTGCACCACGATGTGTAAAAAAAGGGGGATTTTATTTATAGGGGATGTCCACATTAATTGTTGTCCTAATAAAAAAAGTGGTGTTGAAATTGGTTTTGTTGTGTAATTATTTTGATGTGCCACCGACCATCCCTCAGCATATCGCCAACATTAACATTTATTTACCCACCGATACCAAGCTTTCTTGTGTATTACATAAATTTGCCGACAAGGTGACAGTTTGTTTCAAAAGAAATGCATAAAAAGGGAGGTGTTAAGTCGGTCATTGTCGAGTTCAGTAATGATCATGTCATTGGTGGCTGTCAATTTCCGATCGGTTCAGTCGCAAGGATCGGCAAGAAATATCTTGATATTCCGGCAACGTCAGTGCCGCACAAACGCGGTTCCGCACCGCTGAAATGTCACAGCAAAGCGGAGCCAGATGGCCTGATAACATGAACATGTTGGTATTCCTGGCAATGAATGCTCGCAAAACTCCCACCCCACCAAAGTGAACATGATTTATAACTTATCATTAAGTAACAATCAGTACACCGCAACCGATTTTGAACGAGAAATATTGGGTTCTGAAAATAATCTTAATTCTTAAAATCGTTGTTTAGTAGTAGCAGTTGTTGTTTTTAATTATTCCTAACTAGGTCTCTTATAAATTCATTCTTTCAGGAAACAACTTTTATTGAAATTTAACTAAAGTTCATTTTTATAGAAACAAATTAACATTCAAGTTATTTTTTTATATTCGTAATATTTTGCAGTTTTTTATTTTCGTAATATTTAAAATTACTAAGCAAAGTCATGTCCTTATCCAAAGCCAACATAACTTACGGGATATCCTATTTAGAAGACAGGGGCGCATGCACAACGAAAGTTAGTTCCTACCACATCGCCTTTGATCGACCAATGACATTCTTCAACACGTGTTTTGTGACATGAACGTCCATGTCAACTTTGCATGCATGTGCTCTGATCACTGTACTTCTGACACGCACAGTCACGTATACGTGGGCCGCAAACATGCACCTCAGAGAGTACAATTTTCAAATTTTTTCCGGGAGGCCGCCGACCCGCCTTTCCCGAACGCCACAAGATTCGGCGCTCGGCAAATGGGCTTTGTCCATTTGTCTGCACCCTATTACTTTCTTTCTTGTACCCTCCTACTCCTCTAAACTTTGAAAGCCCTGTTATGTGATTGTTGATTAAGTTCAATTTAGTTTCAATAAGATTTAATTTACTTGTCATTCATATTGCAATCCATAAAGCTCTCTCTGCATGTACATAGATCTAATCAAAATAAAATATTGTACAAATCTAATTTTGTGAATAAAATAAATGATATGAATAAATCATATCTATGAATGTATAACTTTGAATCATTTTCATTTCTTTTGGTTGTATATCATGGGTTTATCCAGGTGGGGGGGGGGGACAAAAAGATTTTATTACTGGCACCATCATCAAAGGTTTTTCTTGAATTACACAAATTTGTACTAAAATTTACAGCCTTCCCTCCCCTTCAAGACAAATTGGAATCATCCACTTTGACTTTGGCTCGCATCCTGCACATTTCAGATGCGGATCCTTCCATTAGTTCTGGGGGATAAACAGCAGAGCTACACAGTGGTGATGAAGTTGGAATTGAGTCAAGAATGTTTGGGAGTGGTTCGGTCAACAACTGAATTCAGGTCTGCATTAAAAGAAAGCTAATATCAGCTCTTTTGGAATGAGGGATTTTTGTCTAAGAACTAAAGTTTCCTGCAATGACCTTTTTTAAACTAACTGAAATGTCAACTCAGTGATTCTTAATCCTCAGAAACACAAAATATTGCACATGCTTACCATCAAGTATCACAGAAACTTACCATTAACTTTTACAAAAATCCCTGAACAAGTTGACACATTCTGTACAACGAGCTACAACACCATCTGATGTTATCATGGTCATTGCTGACAGATAGAGGGCAGCATGCTACAACATTGAAGCTATAGTATCATGTTATTCCGACTACCCAACCAGAATGACCTGTAGGAAGACTGTTTCAAAAGAATTTAAATATCATTAAGATTCAAGCCAATAAGAGACAATGTTTTCATGACCATGAGATCAAGTTAGAATATTAACATAATCACACAAATTTTGCATGACCCACACCTCCCTAGCTTAAAGGGGCAGTATCGTCACGATCAACAGGGCATGGAATCAGAGTGCTTGTTTTAGATTAACTCAGTGACTGAAAACAATACCCCACATGATAAGGTCATATTACCGTTGCTGCTGCATAAATAAGCCAGTAATTTTCAGTCACTGTGGTCATCTTAAACTAGGACACCAATTCCATGCCCTGTTGAAAATCTGCTCTGAACTCAAAACATGAAAACTTAACATTACTGTATCAATATTAGAAATATAAATATCTAACTGAAAACATGACAATTGGATTCAAAATTCAATGCATGGTGTTGATCACACAATAAATAAATCATACATACATGAAATTATAATAGTATATTCTCCAGCACAGAGATTATAATAGTATATTCTCCAGCACAGAGATTATAATAGTATATTCTCCAGCACAGAGATTATAATAGTATATTCTCCAGCACAGAGATTATAATAGTATATTCTCCAGCACAGAGAGCAAAACTAGAACATGTCATAAATTATAATTCCTCCCCACAAAAACATTTTGTTTATATAAATAAATAAATTTAAAGGGGCAGTTTTGTCCTGATCAGAGCAGACGTTTGACAGGGCATGGAATCGGTGTCCTAGTTTAAGATTAACAAAGTGACTGAATATGACCGGCTCATTTATGCAGCAGCAACGGTAATATAACTTTATCATATAGGGTATTATTTTCAGTCAATGAGCTAAAATTAGCACTCTGATTCCATGCCCTGTTGATCGTGATGATATTGTCCCTTTAATGCCATGCTGTTTAGGAACATGTGTAGCAGTTTAAATTAGTACAAAGAAACTCTTGATACTTATTTAGGTAAAACTCTTTAAGACAATTTACAAAAGTGTTTTTTGAATAAATTAGCAAGCTCATGTCTATAAGCTCATGTCTATAATGCCCCAGTCACACTGGAGGATACGACAACTTACAACAGGTTACGATCGTCTGCGACTGGAAATTACAAGGAATCGTAGAAAAGTCCTGCGACAAGTCCCGGGTGGTTGCGGGTGGTCTTGGGTAGTCGCAAGACCGAATTCGGTCTTGGGGAGGTTTTCGATCATGTTCAAAAACCTGGCTGCGACCAAACTGGTCGTAGCTGGTCGTAGCTGGTCGTAGGTAGGTCTTCAATAGTCGTGCGATGGTCGTGCTACAAGTCTTGGGTGGTCTTACGTAGTCATGGTTCATTGTGGGACTATCCAGTCGTCCAACAGTCGCATGACTATGCACGACTATTCGCACGACTTGTCGCAGCACGCACCATCAGTCACACTACTATGCGTGACTAGTCTTGCGACTGATCCTTGACAATCGTAGGTAGTCTTGGGTGATCGTACGACAAGTCCCTCAGGGTCTTGCGACCAGTCGTGCTATCAGTTGGCTACAAGTCGCGGACCAGTCGGGGACAGGTCTTATTGTGTGACTGCTAGGCCGACATCGCAGAAAAAACCTACGACCGGGCCAAGACCGCCCTAGGTCGCACGACTGACATGGTCTTAGGCAATCGCAGCTCCAATGTGACTGGGGCATAAGCTCATGTCTATAAGCTCATGTCTATAAGCCCATGTCTAAAGTCTTTGGGAAGAGAATTAACAATTCTTAAGGGACATAGCTAAGTCTTCAACAGCAATAGATCAATAGGTTTGGGTTCTTAATTACAAACCTGATTCAGTCATAATTAACAATTCTTAGAGACATAGCTAAGTACGTCTTCAACAGCAATAGGTCAATAGGTTTGGGTTCTTAATTACAAACCTGATTCAGTCATAATTAAGACTGTAGTTGATTACTAGTGAATAGACCTTGCTGTTACTAGATAAGACATAGGATTGATAATTGAAAAAATACCCAAATACTCAAATTTTCCTGTAAAACTGATGATGGTATTAATCTTCCCTAAAATAAATTCAGTGGATATAACTTTAATCAGGATGATCCATAATTAGACAAAATGGTCTTGTGTGACAAATGATCCCAAGATTAATCAACATCAACATTGTTGATATGAAATAATCTATCCAATATGATATACAATACCATTACTCAACACAGCTGAACTTTGACAATAAAGTTCAATGTACGTCACTGAGCCAATAATACACATAAATGTACACTGCATTCACTGTAGTAGGCTACTATGACCTTGCCACATGACTCTATATGTGTAGCTATAACAATTGAAACTGTGTTTGTCAAGCGCCATTTTGTTTGGGATCCGCCCTAACGTTACATGTAGCATCATTTGCTCTGTCTTCAACAAGAAAAATTGACTTCATTTTGTGTTCAACTGTCTTAAAGTGACTTCAATAAAACAAGGTAAAACCACTGTAGGGTAAGCTAACATTTGTTCATATGTTTTGACAGTGATACAGTGGATAAGATTAGACGGTAGACCAACTGGTTTAAAGTGACTTCAATAAAACAAGGTAAAACCACTGTAGGGTAAGCTAACATTTGTTCATATGTTTTGACAGTGATACAGTGGATAAGATTAGACGGTAGACCAACTGGTTTAAAGTGACTTCAATAAAACAAGGTAAAACCACTGTAGGGTAAGCTAACATTTGTTCATATGTTTTGACAGTGATACAGTGGATAAGATTAGACGGTAGACCAACTGGTTTAAAGCAGGGAAGGGTACAACATTGGTAATGACCTGATTACAAAATGACTGAATTATTATCCAAAAGCTAACTTGATGTGAAGTTGGTAAGAGGTACCAATCATCCACAATAATTGTTCAGTATGAAGAGCTCTGATTTCAGAGAAAACACAACAAAATATGCACATTAAAAAGTTGCTTGGTCACTTTCTGCTCCAAGTGTTTTCTACAAAAATAGTGAATGTTTTTTTTATACTTTAACCATGACTTAGACTCTGCTTTGAGCTGAAACTATCACAGGATGGTTGTTATATAATATCTTGATTCAATACATGGGGACACATGTAGTTATGACAACATAATCAATGTTGTAACTAAGGCATGGGTGTTGATCAGTGGGAGACGGGGGGGGGGGGGACATGCCAATCTCCACTTTTTAACCCTCTCAGTACCGAATTGTTTTGACATAAACAACCGCTAGTGACCGCATTGTTTGACCACTCAAGCGTGAAGCACACACTCTTACACAACAGAAAGCTTGTGTTCAAAGGCCAATTTTACAAACTCTATTATCACCTTGAAGATATCGTTTTACAGCAAAATAAATAATAAAAATATCTTACTTATTGAATTCCCTTTCATGAAATCCAAAAAAACATTAAGATCGGTCAATAAATGTCCAAGTTCTTGGTCTTTGTTTCCTGTGATCTGTAAACTCAAACACTTTTTGTACACAAACACATGGCGCTCCGTAGGTGTTTGGCATTTCGGATCTTTCAACTCCAATTTGAAGGGATTGCATAATAGCAACCTTATTTTATTTCACCATCAATGGAAAGATCCGATCTTGCTCTTTCCAACCATTGTAAGCTTGGGTATGGAGGGTGAACATGGACAAAACTACAGCTTTATAATAAATGGCCTTTGTGCTCAGGCTTGAGTGCTTTTTTGTGTGAAAGCTTGGTCGACTAAAGTCGCCTATGGTAAGGAAGAGGGGGTATGAGTGCAGTCGACTAAAGTCGCCTGTGGTAAGGAAAGGGTTAAAGGGGGGGGGTGGACGATGGGACATTATATCAAATGTCCCCCACTTAAGCTTGGGTGATATCGATTTTTTTCATCCACAATATATCGGCAAACATATATCGCGATTTTTGATAATATAGCGATTATGTTTTCATTCATGCAGGAATCGCTTTAGAGCCGATGACCACAGGTTATACAAATCACAAATTCATTTGCAGAGTGTGTATGTACTTCTGAAGTACATGTAGTCCACTTTTGTTTCTCACTTCCAAAAGCTGAAAAGACTGTTCTAATTTTGTTTCCATGGAATTTAATCTGACTGGACTCACTATGTCGATTTCTTTTAAAAAGGTTCTCGATATCATAATCGAATAAAAAAGTATCGCGATATTCGATATTATTATTCGGTGTTATCGCCCAAACTTATCCCCACTTTTTAGATATCCCATACAAATATTTTACCAAATATGTAGGACTACCCAGACTCCTGAGGAGAGGGCTACAGTTGATTTGCAAACCCCAAAATCTTCATAATGCATTCAGAATGCACCACCGTAGAGCATCTAGAGTCCAGTTACACAGTAGATGTACAATCTTGAATAGACAGGCTTAATTGTTGGGACATGGAACCAGAGTTGACCATCCCCATTCCCCCAACCCATGGGTGTCGATCCTTTTAGGATTGAGGGTCATACATTCATCCCACCTTCTAGAGTGGGGGAGGGGGAGGGGTGTGACAGTATATCAATTGCCCCCTCACACTTTTTTGATGGCCTTTATAATAAAAATACTGTAAATAATTATGTACACCCGTATTGTTGACATTGGGTAATGTGATACATAGTCTAACTTGGCTCACTGCACATTTTGTTCCTCTTACAGAGAGCTTGATAAGCAATATTTCTACACCTTAATTGCTAAGGAATCAACATTTTTACCAGCATCTTTTCAATAGGGCAGTGAACCTATGTTAAAAAAAAATAGAAAATCAGGAAACTCATAAATAAATGTTTTTGAAAATGTATGGAAGAATATTTTTTCAGTTGTTTAAAATGTTTCCCAATATAACTTTAAACTCTGCTGACTTTCTGACCAGTTTCTGGATTGAATTTGGCGATATTAAAATCCTTATGGATTATTAATAATTCAAAATCTAAGTACTACCAGGTGTCTACAGTCAGAGATGGATAGACCCTTATTACCACTTGGCTCATACATACAGTGTTGCAGGACTGTAAGTACTGCAAGCGTCTAGAATCCAGAGAGGTGAGCCCTAATTACAACTTGGCTCATACATACAGTGGCCTTGGGACTGTAAGTACTACAAGGCGTCTAGAATCCAGAGAGGTAGACCCTAATTACAACTTGGCTCATGCCATACAGTGATGCAGGACTGTAAGTACTACAAGTGTCTGTAGAGACCCTAAACAACGGCTCGTACAGTGAGTGCACCGGGACTGTAAGTACTGGGCTAGAATCAGAGAGGTGAACCCTAGTACAACTTGGCTCATACATACAGTGGCCTTGGGACTGTAAGTACTACAGGCGTCTAGAATCCAGAGAGGTAGACCCTAATTACAACTTGGCTCATACATACAGTGAAGACTGGGGTGCACAGACGCACCAGGGCGTACTAGAATCCAGAAGAGGTGAACCGCGACTTGATACCAACATTTAACCTCTGAAGTACTACAGAGTGTCTAGAATCCAGAGAGAGGTAGACCCTAATTACAACTTGGCTCATACATACAGTGACGCAGGACTGTAAGTACTACAGAGTGTCTAGAATCCAGAGAGAGGTAGACCCTAATTACAACTTGGCTCATACATACAGTGATGCAAGACTGTAAGTACTACAGAGCGTCTAGAATCCAGAGAGAGGTAGACCCTAATTACAACTTGGCTCATACATACAGTGATGCAGGACTGTGAGTACTACAGAGTGTCTAGAATCCAGAGAGAGGTAGACCCTAATTACAACTTGGCTCATACATACAGTGATGCAAGACTGTAAGTACTACAGAGTGTCTAGAATCCAGAGAGAGGTAGACCCTAATTACAACTTGGCTCATACATACAGTGATGCAGGACTGTAAGTACTACAGAGCGTCTAGAATCCAGAGAGAGGTAGACCCTAATTACAACTTGGCTCATACATACAGTGATGCAGGACTGTAAGTACTACAGAGTATCTAGAATCCAGAGAGAGGTAGACCCTAATTACAACTTGGCTCATACATACAGTGATGCAGGACTGTAAGTACTACAGAGTGTCTAGAATCCAGAGAGAGGTAGACTCTAATTACAACTTGGCTCATACATACAGTGATGCAGGACTGTAAGTACTACAGAGTATCTAGAATCCAGAGAGGGGTAGACCCTAATTACAACTTGGCTCATACATACAGTGATGCAAGACTGCAAGTACTACAGAGTGTCTAGAATCCAGAGAGAGGTAGACCCTAATTACAACTTGGCTCATACATACAGTGATGCAGGACTGTAAGTACTACAGAGTATCTAGAATCCAGAGAGGTAGACCCTAATTACAACTTGGCTCATACATACAGTGATGCAAGACTGTAAGTACTACAGAGTGTCTAGAATCCAGAGAGAGGTAGACCCTAGTACAACTTGGCTCGTACATACAGTGATGCAAGACTGTAAAGTACAGAGTGTCTAGAATCCAGAGAGAGGTAGACCCTAATTACAACTTGGCTCATACATACAGTGATGCAAGACTGTAAGTACTACAGAGTGTCTAGAATCCAGAGAGAGGTAGACCCTAATTACAACTTGGCTCATACATACAGTGATGCAGGACTGTAAGTACTACAGAGTGTCTAGAATCCAGAGAGAGGTAGACCCTAATTACAACTTGGCTCATACATACAGTGATGCAGGACTGTAAGTACTACAGAGTGTCTAGAATCCAGAGAGAGGTAGACCCTAATTACAACTTGGCTCATACATACAGTGATGCAGGACTGTAGCCAAAGGAAGTGTTTGACACCCCCCCCCCCATATCAATTTTCAGTCGGCAAATTGATCATGTCTACCTGAACCCTCAGCCAGTGATTTTGAAGGTGTCAATTGTTTACCACCTCTGAAGATGGATGAAGAGGGCTTACAGCGCATGCCTGCAAGACAAAAATACCATTGGAGAAGTAGGGGTGCACCTTATGAAAATACCTCTTATTGTGAGGGATGAGAAGATTTATATTCAGAGAATTATTGATTGTTAGACATGTCAGGGAAGTCAGGATATGTGTATGTGGCTTATGTTGAGTTTGTTCTCAATCTTCTTTTCTTATATCATTTATTAACAGATAGAAATGGCTACTTCTAAACCAACATTGGGTTCAGCTCTAGAGAAAATCAGCAAGGATCATCTTGAGTGCAGTATTTGCAAAGAGGTGTACAGACAACCCAAAATACTGGACTGTGTCCACAGCTTCTGTGAAAACTGTTTAGATGAATACCACACTACCAAATACAAGGATGCTGTCATGATTCCTTGTCCTTTGTGTCGACGGGAGACACAACTTCCTACGATGGGTGTTCCAGGCCTCAAGACCAACTTCTATCTAATTAGTCTTGTTGAGGAGATCACATTGCAACAGAAGTTGGTCAGCTCTGGTAATATGCAGCTAATGTGTGAGATGTGTGATGAAGAGAATGAGGCTATCCATCGCTGTCTTGACTGTGCACAGAACCTCTGTGCAAATTGCTGTAAAAGACACCCCAAAATCGCTGCATGTTCAAACCATACCATGTACTTTG
>CM055831.1:31288446-31312773 GCA_029582265.1 Zoroaster sp. YZ-2022
TCAAATGGGCATGGAATCGGTGTACTAGTTTTATAAGATGAACACAGTGACTGAAAATTACTGATTCATTTATGCAGCAGCAATGGTAATATGACCTTATTATGTGGGGTATTATGGTAGTCACTGAGTTAATCTAAAACTAACACTCTGATTCCATGCCCTGTTGATCATGATGATACTGCCCCTTTAAGTATGTAAATGCAACACATCAGTGGAGGTTCAATAAACATGGCATGGGTAGCAGCATCAAGGGTTGTTGTGTTTTCATACTCAGTCAGTCTTCTGTAAGCAACATTCATGGATACTTTAAATTTTTGGGAATTCTGCTTAAGATTTAAATTCAGTTATTTGGCAGACAGCCATAGTCCAGAATTTTCACCAGAGTGTGTCTGTTCATCTGTGTTCCAACCAGAACTTTAATTAATGTTTTCCAGAATTCAAAAGTGAAGTTCCACAGATTTCCAGCCAGTCATACAAGCTTTAAGACGAGATCATGAGTGTGCTTTGTCATTTAAAACAACCAGTCAAACTTCAATAATTTGTACGTAGCACACATTTTTCAAATGTTTGCCAAGACATAGGCTAACTACCAAAATCCATTTAATGAATTGGTTTTGAACATGGAAGAAAACAACTCATTGACATACCATATGAATTGACAGACCAAATGATCATGGCATCTGACCAGTTTAAAGTTACTCTGAATAAAAGCAAACAACTCATTGACATACCCTATGAATTGACAGACCGAATGATCATGGCATCTGACCAGTTTAAAGTTACTCTGAATAAAAGCAAACAAAAGAGTACACAAATAACTTTATTGGTAATTTCCCATGCTAAATTATCCACTGAATGGTCAAATTTGTGCCTGTATTGATGGAAAATCATGACAGATGTTCATGTGTATCAGTAAACTGAGCATTAATTGCAGGTATACAATGTACACATACACATAATCTTGATAAGTTTGTTTTCCCTCACTTACACCACACGCTATGCCGCATTGCCACAATGTAAACAAAGATTGACATCGGACTTTCCTGATTTTGAGAAAAATAACTGGTTCAGTATGGCCTTTTAAAGGTTTACTGAAATAGAAATATTCTTGTGCGAGATTGATAGATTGGATGTTGTAAACAACCTCATTTGAGTTTTGTTTCTCTAAAATATATTTCAATCGGAGAAAATTGTTATTTTTTGTCACTGTTCTTTACCCCCCTGAAAAAAAGAACAGATATTTTTGTACACATGATTGACAGCATACGGTAGCATCCATCGGGTGTGAACATCACACAGGAGTTATCAAAACTTAAATACACATGATGTACATATGCTGTAAATACACATATGTGTGTTAGCAAGTGTGTCAAAAGATCATTGGTGCATTTTCATCTTTGAACAGAATTCAAGTAAATTTAGATGCCAAACATACTCCCTATTCATTGATAATTCTGTCAATGATGTCATATGAATAATAATAATAATAATGTATAGATTTATATAGCGCACGTATCCACCAACTAAGTGGCGCTCAAGGCGCATTATATTATTATTCCTGCTCATAAGGCTCATAAGGCTCATAAATCATTCCTGAAACCATCTCAGCTCCCTGGGGAGTATACAGCTCAATTGCTGCCATTTCTAGCGCATAGAGAGCAAACCATCTCTGCCTTCACAGGTACCCATTTAACCCCTGGGTAATTTGAAGGTGTAATTTGAAGGTGTAATTATTTATGTTTTGATTTGTAATACTGACAAGCTTACACACATTGTATAGCTATGAATAGGGGGTGCGTTTTCAGATATATTTGGAACCTGATACCCCAAATCAGGAAACTTTGGATACTCGGATATTCGTTTTCATTTTTGTTGAAAACATGCCTCCCGTGGTGTACAAATACATGATGTGGGCGGAAACCATTCGCGAATTTTTGTTATGTATTCTCATAACAAGCTATAAATTACCCGATCATGATCAGCATGCAATTGCCCCACTAATCCAATTACTGCAAACAATTAGGCAAATATTCCCTCATATGCTGCTGGTTTGATAAGTTGTTTGAAGCAGCCACTGCCAGGCCCTTTGCAGTCTTAATGATTGGATACAATGTATCACAAACAGTTGGAGAAAAATATATGGCAAATGTTGGTAAAATACTACAAATGCTTTATTGGAGTGTAATCTCTTGAATTTAAAAATAATTGTCTGTAAAAGTGTAAACATTACATTGTTCAAGAGTCACAGATTTCTGTTTGCAAAGCTCAAATGTTAAGTCCGAATTTTAAAAAGTCGTTTACGGATAATTGGAACCGAAAAATGGAACGGGTAATGACAGTTTTGGTCGGGTATCTGGATACCTGGATACCCGGCACAGCCCTAGCTATCAAACAATTATATTAGGAGTTTCTACATGTATTTCAGCAAACCTTTCAAGTAATTAACCGTGAGTTAATGTGAAATTATCAATTTTATTCAGTTTCCGATGACCTTCTCTTAGAAAGCAGGGAAATCTCTATAACTATGAGTGCATTAGAATATCTCTTTATTCACTGTCTAATTGCTCTCCTAGTAATACCTCAACAAACATTAAACAAATGTTTGAATAATAATTTAATGTAGAAACGTTCCACTTAACCCTTTCAATACCATTGTCGACTTTCGTCGACAGCGCACCTACCTACGCTTCTTTACCATCGTCGACTTTCGTCGACGGGCGCTTTCTATGCTTCTTTACCATAAATGCGACTTTTGTCGACGAGAGCAATCTTCCGGTGTTCAAGAGGGTCCACTAAATTTATTTGCTGCCCCTCTGCTGTTAATTTTATATACAGTTGAAAAGAACACATCATAAGCTTTCCAATGATGTATAGAACAATAGGGGTCACCATTATGACCTTTTGAGAAAACTCTGATCAAAGTTTTTCACATCGCTAATTTTTCCGAAAGTGTTTCCAACAATTTGTCACTATGGATGAGCGAAATGCTCAGTTACTGGATGAGCTTTTGCTGATAGTGATTCTGAGAATGAATCAAATGATTCCGAGGAAGATTCTAGCCAAGAATCAGAAGATATTTCGTCAGAATCTGGCGACAATTTGCCTGGGCCAAGCAGTGCAAGACAGCACCGGAATGGCGTGCGCGGGATGCGTGGTGTCCGAGTCCGTGGTGGTCGGCGGGGCCGTGGAGGTGGTGATCGTCGGTGTTTCTTAGTATATCACAAATTGTATGTGTGCCCTAGAATATATCTTATTTTTGTTGTATTCATGTTCTTTTCTTGTGAAAGAAAAATCTTGTCTTTGCCAAAGAAAAAAACAATAAATTGAGTATATTCATATTATGAGCAAAGTGTCTTGTGTTCATATTTTTGTATAAACCTTTACATTTGAAAGTACACAGAATATGGATACGCTATGTTTTATCCATTATCCATTGACAAACAGATGAAAGAAGGCTGAGATTCCGCATAATTATTGTGTATGCAATCAGCATGGGCCTGCGACATGTTGTTTATCCACTATACAATGTAACATGTACATGTACATGTACTGTGTGTATTAGCTGTGCATGTACATGTACAGTATGCGTATGTAATCTCACACGCATCAATGAACACACAGTGTATTACAATGGAGGGTCTATGCAGTGCATTTTACATTGTGTAATTGGGAGTCCATTAGGCTCATCAGATAGGAAACTGCAACTCTCTGGATTTTTTTTAATAAGTTGCTTGTTTTATACCAAAAACAATTGATTTTGATGTTATATGAAAGAGTATACAATGAGTGAAAAATGTCACACACAAACCTGTTTCATTTATCTAAGTCTTCATAGTGAAAATCAAGTTTGAAAGTGCATGAGTAGTCAAGTTATAACATAAAAATTCTAGATTCAAATATTTTGAAACTTCAAATTTAGACAAATTATAATATAATCAACCAAAATTGCATTGAAATATATTTTTGTTGTAACCATTTGAAAGGTTATTATATATGTAACAAAATGCATGCACAAAATTTTTCTCTACGACACTGTCTTCACTATGAAAACTGAGCTTGAAAAGTGGGGTCTTCAGAAGCTCCCGTGGTTGCAAAACAATTCGGTTCTGGACTGTACACTCCGTACAAACAATGTGGTCCTCAGTGGGCTGCGTGGTCAAAACAATTCGGTATTGAAAGGGTTAACTGAATTTTCCTACAAAAAGAAAGTGGTTCATAACTACATGTTATGCTATTAAAACCTTCATACATTGAAATTATGTGCTATACATGTACTCACTGGCTGTCATCAATTTAAATTTAGCCTAATTTATTTTCTGAAACATGACATTGATTGAAATAAATAGTGAATAATAAATCATGACAGTTCAAAGGTTCAAAGTGAACATTGGCTGTTGTGAATCCCTTTGTACATGTATAGGCCTTCATGTCAAAATATGTAGAAATATCTTCATTTAATATTCAGCTCATAAAACATAACACACATAATTGTTATATCACTGTGCTGTGTTATCTCTATTATTATTATTTTTCCAGATCCATGTGGCATTGCAGCTATACACAATCTCTTGGTGGTTGTAGACCACACCAACAATGTCATCAAGATGTACAACAATGATGTCACACTTGCCTTTGACTTCCACACAGTGCCTTATAGTGAGGTAGGGAAGACAGCAGTGTCCCTCTGGAGTGTAGCAGTAAATAATAAGGGTAACATCATAATAGGTGATGTGAAGAGGATGGTGGTGAGCGAGCACAGCCCCACTGATGGCTCGCTCATTCACACTATGCCAGTCAAAACAAAACCTTACTTCCTGGCCATTGATAAAAATAATAGAGTTGTAGTCAGTGGTGGTGACCAACAAGTAGACATTGTTGATGGCAATGGTACTTCATTACTTACAATCAAACCAACAATCAATGGTCAGGAAGTTCAATACTGCAATGGTGTATGCTGTGACAGATCAGGCATATACATTACAATGAACAATGGGTATAACACTGGTCATATTCACCATTATGATGATGAAGGTAGATTCATCTCATGTAACTATAGCTCAGGGTCTGTACTGGCCCAATGGAATCACATTCACTGCAGATGGGCATCAGCTGGTAGCAGCAGACTGGAACTCAGTGAAGATATATCACATAATGTGATGTAATCCAACATGCTGCTGACTGGCAATCTCCCTTGTCATCATCATAATGGTGAAATGTCCTCTTCAAGATATGTTACCCAAACATGTAATGTAGAATCTTGAGTATCAATGTCACTCTATAGAATTAATCTTGTATTATTTATTATTAATGTTTGACATGACAAGAGATACAGAGCATATACAATTCATTGACAATGAAATCTTCACTCAGGAAATTATTGCTGTTTTGAAGAAAACAAAAATTACCAGTAAAATATCGGCGATACATCTTGTAAAATGAAATATTTCACAAGACAAATGTCCAAGAAGCATGGTTTATCTAAGTACCTAAATGAATTAATGATAGGTCCTGCCATCAATTCATTTCATAACTTTATCACTGTAAACATGGCTCTGATGTTTGTTTATATTTAATTTGTAATTTTTGCATATTTCGATGCCTTTCTATAAGGAAAATAGTTGTTTTCAGATAAAAACAAATTGCCATGAATCACTGGTAACAAAATATATGATGCATCTTTAACCCTAACCCTGCCAGACGCAGCAGAGTGCATCAGCTGGAAAAGTCTGATGTACTTTGATGGATTCAGCTGTCAACACCAGTGCATAAGCAGCCAAGTCTGTTTCTATTGAGAGCTGGTCCCATTAAACAATGCCAGAGTTGTATTCTGCTGCATTTGGTGACCACAGACTCTGAGGCAGTTCGGCCTTGAGATTTGTTAACAGATGGATCTTGTTGCACTTGGCAGCCAAGTCACTTTGATAAACGATGCACTCTGTTGCGTCTGGCAGGGTTTCTAGCCAAAATACCCTGGAGGGTTAGGGTTAAGAGGGAATTCCCCTGATTTTGCTTTTGGCATTGTCTGTTGATTTGTAAATGTTACTCTTTAATTATTCATATGTCAATATCTTGTCAATACTTTCTTTGTTTTCACTGATGGCCACCCATTGTTTGCCAATCACCAGTTGACAAAAACTACAATTGTGACATAGCAAAAGAAAGGTCTATACCCTCTCTTTTCCCCTCTGGATCCACCCTTGTACAGAGTTGCATAATGGAAAGGTTATATTCTACACCTGAGCTGCACCTTATACAAGTCCAGTTTTCTTCCTCTTACCTTTTGTTGGAGCATCCTGAGCTGATCTCTCTTGGTTGAGGATGTTTCTTGCTGAGACTGTTTCTTGTTGACCTCTGATCAGGTCAATTAGAAGGGTTGTCATGCTGTCAACCTGGAGGGAAATAAAAATGAATAGTACATTCTTGATACACTGTTTGTAAAATTTCATCATGTGCATGAATACTAAATGACAATCAAGAATTGCATCTAAACAATTGACCAGTCAATGTTTCATTTGGAAACAAGTTGTGAAATCTCATTCACAGTTTCTAACCAAAGCACTGTAGGTTTCTATGCAATAATTTCTGTCCCATTCCAGACAGACATTACCTTCAGGAAACCCATGACTCTTAATCTCATAAATGAGCAACTAATTCAACATAATAATTTGTGAAATTACAAAAGAGGAGCTTCATTTGTCTTGATTTAAATTTACTTTTCAACATATATGATTATTGTACACTTTTAAAAATAAGTATTCATAATTAGCTTTATACATTAGGCCTATATTGAACACTTTTACAAATGATAATCTTCATCAATTGTGTAATAAGCTTAGGGGCCGTCCAAAGTTTTCAACATTTTAATGGTCGTACAAAGCGTACGACGGGGGGGGGGGGGGGGGGGGCGGCGTACGACTTTAAATGTTGATGTTATATAAAAAAAAATGTTGAAAAGTACTACTTTGGGGGGAGGGGGGGGTCTTGAAAAGTAGTACTCTCTGTACGACCTTAAAAATGTTGAAAACTTTGGACGGCCCCTTAATTGTATACATTGCAATGAACAAACTGTTTTGAAGTTTTCCTGTCCCAAGCCCCAATAACTTTCAATGGCAGATCCAGGGGGTGTGGGGGGCCTTGAGGGATGAAGCCCCCTCCTCCCTGCTTTGGGTATTTTGTCATGTAATTATACCTTGTAGAAGTTGGTTGATATAAATACTAAGCACTGTACATTATCTATATATATGAGCATGATTCCATGTGGATCCAGTCTCTTGTAGAGTCTTCAATGAGGGTAATGACCTTCATTATACTGTCATTTATTTAGTTGCTACAGTTCATCATACTCATGTGCATCACCAGGGAGGTTTGAAGGATGTGAACAAATCTCCTTCTAGATTTGGATTCTATATTTTAATGAAGCAAAGATGTCGCTTCTTTTCTTAAAAACAAACAAAAACAATTTGTGTGATAATGTGAACATTTGAATACATTTACAAATGTTCAACTCATAATGAAATTCCTGGTGACACGCATGATACTATGTAATGTTTATATTCAAGTCTTGTGTACTTTTATCAATTGTTGGAATCTAATGCACCTTCTTAATAAGGTCAATCCAATTCTATTTCTGAATGAATGTATTTGTACAGGGAGGTTACACTTTTGCTAAATTTCTTCTACAAGTTTGCTTACTTTCAAGATCTGCATTTAACAACCAACCTGTGAAAGTTTCAGCTTAATGAGGTTGTGTCTTTAATGTCAAAATAGTGAAAATACCTTTAAATTGTTTGTATATTTTATTAAAATGTTGTGTCTCATTCAGTCAGAAATTCAGTCAAGAAATGATTTCATAAATTTGTATTTATATGATAGCTCCTCAGACAGAAATATTTCAAGAGATGTTTGATTCCATCATCAACTTTACACCAAGTACATTATATGTAAAACTATGTGTAACCTCCCTTTAAGCAAATTATTATTGTTTTGTAACATATCAATTCCTGAAGTATCTTTTTTGAAGACCCATATATAACCACACATATTACTCCCATTTTCTCTATGAATGCACTCACGGTGAAAATTGCGTCTTTTTCAATTATACTGTCATTGTTCAAAAATGGAACAAGACCTTAACTCCTCAATGGACATTCATAAAGTAAACATAGTACACTTTCAAGCCATGTACAAATGGAACAAGACCTTAACTCCTCAATCGACATTCATAAAGTAAACATAGTACACTTTCAAGCCATGTACAAATGGAACAAGACCTTAACTCCTCAATGGACATTTATAAAGTAAACATAGTACACTTTCAAGCCATGTACAAATGGAACAAGACCTGTTCATAAAGTAAACAAATGGACAAATGGAACAAGACCTTAACTCCTCAATCGACATTCATAAGTAAACATAGTACACTTTCAAGCCATGTACAATGGAACAAGACCTAACTCCTCAATGGACATTTAAAGTAAACATACTTTCAAGCCATGTACAAATGGAACAAGACCTTAACTCCTCAATGGACATTCATAAAGTAAACATAGTACACTGCCATGTACAAATGGAACAAGACTCAACTCCTCAATCGACATTCATAAAGTAAACATAGTACACTTTTCAAGCTATGTAAAATAATGGAACAAGACCTTAACTCCTCAATGGACATTTATAAAGTAAACATAGTACACTTTTCAAGCCATGTACAAATGGAACAAGACCTAACTCTCTCAATGGACATTTATAAAGTAAACATAGTACACTTTCGCCATGTACAAATGGAACAAGACCTTAACTCCTCAATGGACATTCATAAAGTAAACAGTACACTTTCAAGCCGTGTACAAATGGAACAAGACCTTAACCTCAATGGACATTTATAAAGTAAACATAGTACACTTTCAAGCCATGTACAAATGGAACAAGACCTTAACTCCTCAATGGACATTTATAAAGTAAACATAGTACACTTTCAAGCCATGTACAAATGGAACAAGACCTTAACTCCTCAATGGACATTTATAAAGTAAACATAGTACACTTTCAAGCCATGTAAAAATAATGGAACAAGACCTTAACTCCTCAATGGACATTCATAAAGTAAACATAGTACACTTTCAAGCCATGTACAAATGGAACAAGACCTTAACTCCTCAATGGACATTTATAAAGTAAACATAGTACACTTTCAAGCCATGTACAAATGGAACAAGACCTTAACTCCTCAATGGACATTCATAAAGTAAACATAGTACACTTTCAAGCCATGTACAAATGGAACAAGACCTTAACTCCTCAATGGACATTTATAAAAGTAAAACATAGTACACAAGCCATGTACAAATGGAACAAGACCTTAACCTCAATCGACATTCATAAAGTAAACATAGTACACTTTCAAGCCATGTACAAATGGAACAAGACCTTAACTCCTCAATGGACATTTATAAAGTAAACATAGTACACTTTCAAGCCATGTACAAATGGAACAAGACCTTAACTCCTCAATGGACATTTATAAAGTAAACATAGTACACTTTCAAGCCATGTACAAATGGAACAAGACCTTAACTCCTCAATGGACATTCATAAAGTAAACATAGTACACTTTCAAGCCATGTAAAATAATGGAACAAGTGCTTAACTCCTAATTGGACATTTATAAAGTAAACATAGTACACTTTCCTGCCATGTAAAAATGGAACAAGACCTTAACTCCTCAATGGACATTTATAAAGTAAACATAGTACACTTTCAAGCCATGTACAAATGGGAACAAGACCTTAACTCCTCAATGGACATTCATAAAGTAAACATAGTACACTTTCAAGCCATGTACAAATGGAACAAGACCTTAACTCCTCAATGGACATTTATAAAGTAAACATAGTACACTTTCAAGCCATGTAAAAATAATGGAACAAGACCTTAACTCCTCAATGGACATTTATAAAGTAAACATAGTACACTTTCAAGCCATGTACAAATGGAACAAGACCTTAACTCCTCAATGGACATTTATAAAGTAAACATAGTACACTTTCAAGCCATGTACAAATGGAACAAGACCTTAACTCCTCAATGGACATTCATAAAGTAAACATAGTACACTTTCAAGCCATGTACAAATGGAACAAGACCTTAACTCCTCAATGGACATTTATAAAGTAAACATAGTACACTTTCAAGCCATGTACAAATGGAACAAGACCTTAACTCCTCAATCGACATTCATAAAGTAAACATAGTACACTTTCAAGCCATGTACAAATGGAACAAGACCTTAACTCCTCAATGGACATTTATAAAGTAAACATAGTACACTTTCAAGCCATGTACAAATGGAACAAGACCTTAACTCCTCAATGGACATTCATAAAGTAAACATAGTACACTTTCAAGCCATGTACAAATGGAACAAGACCTTAACTCCTCAATGGACATTTATAAAGTAAACATAGTACACTTTCAAGCCATGTACAAATGGAACAAGACCTTAACTCCTCAATGGACATTTATAAAGTAAACATAGTACACTTTCAAGCCATGTACAAATGGAACAAGACCTTAACTCCTCAATGGACATTTATAAAGTAAACATAGTACACTTTCAAGCCATGTACAAATGGAACAAGACCTTAACTCCTCAATGGACATTTATAAAGTAAACATAGTACACTTTCAAGCCATGTACAAATGGAACAAGACCTTAACTCCTCAATGGACATTTATAAAGTAAACATAGTACACTTTCAAGCCATGTACAAATGGAACAAGACCTTAACTCCTCAATGGACATTCATAAAGTAAACATAGTACACTTTCAAGCCATGTAAAAATTGAACAAGACCTTAACTCCTCAATGGACATTTATAAAGTAAACATAGTACACTTTCAAGCCATGTACAAATGGAACAAGACCTTAACTCCTCAATGGACATTTATAAAGTAAACATAGTACACTTTCAAGCCATGTACAAATGGAACAAGACCTTAACTCCTCAATGGACATTCATAAAGTAAACATAGTACACTTTCAAGCCATGTACAAATGGAACAAGACCTTAACTCCTCAATGGACATTTATAAAGTAAACATAGTACACTTTCAAGCCATGTACAAATAATGGAACAAGACCTTAACTCCTCAATGGACATTTATAAAGTAAACATAGTACACTTTCAAGCCATGTACAAATGGAACAAGACCTTAACTCCTCAATGGACATTTATAAAGTAAACATAGTACACTTTCAAGCCATGTACAAATGGAACAAGACCTTAACTCCTCAATGGACATTCATAAAGTAAACATAGTACACTTTCAAGCCATGTACAAATGGAACAAGACCTTAACTCCTCAATGGACATTTATAAAGTAAACATAGTACACTTTCAAGCCATGTACAAATGGAACAAGACCTTAACTCCTCAATCGACATTCATAAAGTAAACATAGTACACTTTCAAGCCATGTACAAATGGAACAAGACCTTAACTCCTCAATGGACATTTATAAAGTAAACATAGTACACTTTCAAGCCATGTACAAATGGAACAAGACCTTAACTCCTCAATGGACATTCATAAAGTAAACATAGTACACTTTCAAGCCATGTACAAATGGAACAAGACCTTAACTCCTCAATGGACATTCATAAAGTAAACATAGTACACTTTCAAGCCATGTACAAATGGAACAAGACCTTAACTCCTCAATGGACATTTATAAAGTAAACATAGTACACTTTCAGGCCATGTAAAAATAATGGAACAAGACCATAACTCCTCAATGGACATTTATAAAGTAAACATAGTACACTTTCAAGCCATGTACAAATGGAACAAGACCTTAACTCCTCAATGGACATTCATAAAGTAAACATAGTACACTTTCAAGCCATGTACAAATGGAACAAGACCTTAACTCCTCAATGGACATTTATAAAGTAAACATAGTACACTTTCAGGCCATGTAAAATAATGGAACAAGACCTTAACTCCTCAATGGACATTTATAAAGTAAACATAGTACACTTTCAAGCCATGTACAAATGGAACAAGACCTTAACTCCTCAATGGACATTTATAAAGTAAACATAGTACACTTTCAAGCCATGTACAAATGGAACAAGACCTTAACTCCTCAATGGACATTTATAAAGTAAACATAGTACACTTTCAAGCCATGTACAAATGGAACAAGACCTTAACTCCTCAATGGACATTTATAAAGTAAACATAGTACACTTTCAAGCCATGTACAAATGGAACAAGACCTTAACTCCTCAATGGACATTTATAAAGTACATAGTACACTTTCAAGCCATGTACAAATGGAACAAGACCTTAACTCCTCAATGGACATTTATAAAGTAAACATAGTACACTTTCAAGCCATGTACAAATGGAACAAGACCTTAACTCCTCAATGGACATTCATAAAGTAAACATAGTACACTTTCAAGCCATGTACAAATGGAACAAGACCTTAACTCCTCAATGGACATTTATAAAGTAAACATAGTACACTTTCAAGCCATGTACAAATGGAACAAGACCTTAACTCCTCAATGGACATTTATAAAGTAAACATAGTACACTTTCAAGCCATGTACAAATGGAACAAGACCTTAACTCCTCAATGGACATTTATAAAGTAAACATAGTACACTTTCAAGCCATGTACAAATGGAACAAGACCTTAACTCCTCAATGGACATTCATAAAGTAAACATAGTACACTTTCAAGCCATGTACAAATGGAACAAGACCTTAACTCCTCAATGGACATTCATAAAGTAAACATAGTACACTTTCAAGCCATGTACAAATGGAACAAGACCTTAACTCCTCAATGGACATTCATAAAGTAAACATAGTACACTTTCAAGCCATGTACAAAAGGAACAAGACCTTAACTCCTCAATGGACATTCATAAAGTAAACATAGTACACTTTCAAGCCATGTACAAATGGAACAAGACCTTAACTCCTCAATGGACATTCATAAAGTAAACATAGTACACTTTCAAGCCATGTACAAATGGAACAAGACCTTAACTCCTCAATGGACATTTATAAAGTAAACATAGTACACTTTCAAGCCATGTACAAATGGAACAAGACCTTAACTCCTCCCGTGACATTCATAAAGTAAACATAGTACACTTTCAAGCCATGTACAAATGGAACAAGACCTTAACTCCTCAATGGACATTTATAAAGTAAACATAGTACACTTTCAAGCCATGTACAAATGGAACAAGACCTTAACTCCTCAATGGACATTTATAAAGTAAACATAGTACACTTTTCAAGCCATGTACAAATGGAACAAGACCTTAACTCCTCAATGGACATTTATAAAGTAAACATAGTACACTTTCAAGCCATGTACAAAATGGAACAAGACCTTAACTCCTCAATGGACATTTATAAAGTAAACATAGTACACTTTCAAGCCATGTACAAATGGAACAAGACCTTAACTCCTCAATGGACATTCATAAAGTAAACATAGTACACTTTCAAGCCATGTACAAATGGAACAAGACCTTAACTCCTCAATGGACATTCATAAAGTAAACATAGTACACTTTCAAGCCATGTACAAATGGAACAAGACCTTAACTCCTCAATGGACATTTATAAAGTAAACATAGTACACTTTCAAGCCATGTACAAATGGGAACAAGACCTTAACTCCTCAATGGACATTTATAAAAGTAAACATAGTACACTTTCAAGCCATGTACAAATGGAACAAGACCTTAACTCCTCAATGGACATTTATAAAGTAAACATAGTACACTTTCAAGCCATGTACAAATGGAACAAGACCTTAACTCCTCAATGGACATTCATAAAGTAAACATAGTACACTTTCAAGCCATGTACAAATGGAACAAGACCTTAACTCCTCAATGGACATTTATAAAGTAAACATAGTACACTTTCAAGCCATGTACAAATGGAACAAGACCTTAACTCCTCAATGGACATTCATAAAGTAAACATAGTACACTTTCAAGCCATGTACAAATGGAACAAGACCTTAACTCCTCAATGGACATTTATAAAGTAAACATAGTACACTTTCAAGCCATGTACAAATGGAACAAGACCTTAACTCCTCAATGGACATGCATAAAGTAAACATAGTACACTTTCAAGCCATGTACAAATGGAACAAGACCTTAACTCCTCAATGGACATTTATAAAGTAAACATAGTACACTTTCAAGCCATGTACAAATGGAACAAGACCTTAACTCCTCAATGGACATTCATAAAGTAAACATAGTACACTTTCAAGCCATGTACAAAATGGAACAAGACCTTAACTCCTCAATGGACATTTATAAAGTAAACATAGTACACTTTCAAGCCATGTACAAATGGAACAAGACCTTAACTCCTCAATGGACATTCATAAAGTAAACATAGTACACTTTCAAGCCATGTACAAATGGAACAAGACCTTAACTCCTCAATGGACATTTATAAACATAGTACACTTTCAAGGCCATGTACAAATGGAACAAGACCTTAACTCCTCAATGGACATTTATAAAAGTTAACATAGTACACTTTCAAGCCATGTACAAATGGAACAAGACCTTAACTCCTCAATGGACATTCATAAAGTAAACATAGTACACTTTCAAGCCATGTACAAATGGAACAAGACCTTAACTCCTCAATGGACATTTATAAAGTAAACATAGTACACTTTCAAGCCATGTACAAATGGAACAAGACCTTAACTCCTCAATGGACATTTATAAAGTAAACATAGTACACTTTCAAGCCATGTACAAATGGAACAAGACCTTAACTCCTCAATGGACATTCATAAAGTAAACATAGTACACTTTCAAGCCATGTACAAATGGAACAAGACCTTAACTCCTCAATGGACATTCATAAAGTAAACATAGTACACTTTCAAGCCATGTACAAATGGAACAAGACCTTAACTCCTCAATGGACATTTATAAAGTAAACATAGTACACTTTCAAGCCATGTACAAATGGAACAAGACCTTAACTCCTCAATGGACATTCATAAAGTAAACATAGTACACTTTCAAGCCATGTACAAATGGAACAAGACCTTAACTCCTCAATGGACATTCATAAAGTAAACATAGTACACTTTCAAGCCATGTACAAATGGAACAAGACCTTAACTCCTCAATGGACATTTATAAAGTAAACATAGTACACTTTTCAAGCCATGTACAAATGGAACAAGACCTTAACTCCTCAATGGACATTCATAAAGTAAACATAGTACACTTTCAAGCCATGTACAAATGGAACAAGACCTTAACTCCTCAATGGACATTTATAAAGTAAACATAGTACACTTTCAAGCCATGTACAAATGGAACAAGACCTTAACTCCTCAATGGACATTCATAAAGTAAACATAGTACACTTTCAAGCCATGTACAAATGGAACAAGACCTTAACTCCTCAATGGACATTTATAAAGTAAACATAGTACACTTTCAAGCCATGTACAAATGGAACAAGACCTTAACTCCTCAATGGACATTCATAAAGTAAACATAGTACACTTTCAAGCCATGTACAAATGGAACAAGACCTTAACTCCTCAATGGACATTCATAAAGTAAACATAGTACACTTTCAAGCCATGTACAAATGGAACAAGACCTTAACTCCTCAATGGACATTTATAAAGTAAACATAGTACACTTTCAAGCCATGTACAAATGGAACAAGACCTTAACTCCTCAATGGACATTTCATAAAGTAAACATAGTACACTTTCAAGCCATGTACAAATGGAACAAGACCTTAACTCCTCAATGGACATTCATAAAGTAAACATAGTACACTTTCAAGCCATGTACAAATGGAACAAGACCTTAACTCCTCAATGGACATTTATAAAGTAAACATAGTACACTTTCAAGCCATGTACAAATGGAACAAGACCTTAACTCCTCAATGGACATTCATAAAGTAAACATAGTACACTTTCAAGCCATGTACAAATGGAACAAGACCTTAACTCCTCAATGGACATTTATAAAGTAAACATAGTACACTTTCAAGCCATGTACAAATGGAACAAGACCTTAACTCCTCAATGGACATTTATAAAGTAAACATAGTACACTTTCAAGCCATGTACAAATGGAACAAGACCTTAACTCCTCAATGGACATTCATAAAGTAAACATAGTACACTTTCAAGCCATGTACAAATGGAACAAGACCTTAACTCCTCAATGGACATTCATAAAGTAAACATAGTACACTTTCAAGCCATGTACAAATGGAACAAGACCTTAACTCCTCAATGGACATTCATAAAGTAAACATAGTACACTTTCAAGCCATGTACAAATGGAACAAGACCTTAACTCCTCAATGGACATTTATAAAGTAAACATAGTACACTTTCAAGCCATGTACAAATGGAACAAGACCTTAACTCCTCAATGGACATTCATAAAGTAAACATAGTACACTTTCAAGCCATGTACAAATGGAACAAGACCTTAACTCCTCAATGGACATTCATAAAGTAAACATAGTACACTTTCAAGCCATGTACAAATGGAACAAGACCTTAACTCCTCAATGGACATTCATAAAGTAAACATAGTACACTTTCAAGCCATGTACAAATGGAACAAGACCTTAACTCCTCAATGGACATTTATAAAGTAAACATAGTACACTTTCAAGCCATGTACAAATGGAACAAGACCTTAACTCCTCAATGGACATTCATAAAGTAAACATAGTACACTTTCAAGCCATGTACAAATGGAACAAGACCTTAACTCCTCAATGGACATTCATAAAGTAAACATAGTACACTTTCAAGCCATGTACAAATGGAACAAGACCTTAACTCCTCAATGGACATTCATAAAGTAAACATAGTACACTTTCAAGCCATGTACAAATGGAACAAGACCTTAACTCCTCAATGGACATTTATAAAGTAAACATAGTACACTTTCAAGCCATGTACAAATGGAACAAGACCTTAACTCCTCAATGGACATTTATAAAGTAAACATAGTACACTTTCAAGCCATGTACAAATGGAACAAGACCTTAACTCCTCAATGGACATTCATAAAGTAAACATAGTACACTTTTCAAGCCATGTACAAATGGAACAAGACCTTAACTCCTCAATGGACATTTATAAAGTAAACATAGTACACTTTCAAGCCATGTACAAATGGAACAAGACCTTAACTCCTCAATGGACATTCATAAAGTAAACATAGTACACTTTCAAGCCATGTACAAATGGAACAAGACCTTAACTCCTCAATGGACATTTATAAAGTAAACATAGTACACTTTCAAGCCATGTACAAATGGAACAAGACCTTAACTCCTCAATGGACATTCATAAAGTAAACATAGTACACTTTCAAGCCATGTACAAATGGAACAAGACCTTAACTCCTCAATGGACATTTATAAAGTAAACATAGTACACTTTCAAGCCATGTACAAATGGAACAAGACCTTAACTCCTCAATGGACATTTATAAAGTAAACATAGTACACTTTCAAGCCATGTACAAATGGAACAAGACCTTAACTCCTCAATGGACATTCATAAAGTAAACATAGTACACTTTCAAGCCATGTACAAATGGAACAAGACCTTAACTCCTCAATGGACATTTATAAAGTAAACATAGTACACTTTCAAGCCATGTACAAATGGAACAAGACCTTAACTCCTCAATGGACATTCATAAAGTAAACATAGTACACTTTCAAGCCATGTACAAATGGAACAAGACCTTAACTCCTCAATGGACATTTATAAAGTAAACATAGTACACTTTCAGGCCATGTAAAAATAATGGAACAAGACCTTAACTCCTCAATGGACATTTATAAAGTAAACATAGTACACTTTCAAGCCATGTACAAATGGAACAAGACCTTAACTCCTCAATGGACATTCATAAAGTAAACATAGTACACTTTCAAGCCATGTACAAATGGAACAAGACCTTAACTCCTCAATGGACATTTATAAAGTAAACATAGTACACTTTCAAGCCATGTACAAATGGAACAAGACCTTAACTCCTCAATGGACATTTATAAAGTAAACATAGTACACTTTCAAGCCATGTACAAATGGAACAAGACCTTAACTCCTCAATGGACATTTATAAAGTAAACATAGTACACTTTCAAGCCATGTACAAATGGAACAAGACCTTAACTCCTCAATGGACATTCATAAAGTAAACATAGTACACTTTCAAGCCATGTACAAATGGAACAAGACCTTAACTCCTCAATGGACATTCATAAAGTAAACATAGTACACTTTCAAGCCATCCACCACTGGAACAAGACCTTGACTCCTCAATGGACATTCATAAAGTAAACATAGTACACTTTCAAGCCATGTACAAATGGAACAAGACCTTGACTCCTCAATGGACATTCATAAAGTAAACATAGTACACTTTCAAGCCATGTACAAATGGAACAAGACCTTAACTCCTCAATGGACATTCATAAAGTAAACATAGTACACTTTCAAGCCATGTACAAATGGAACAAGACCTAACTCTCAATGGACATTCATAAAGTAAACATAGTACACTTTCAAGCCATGTACAAATGGAACAAGACCTTAACTCCTCAATGGACATTCATAAAGTAAACATAGTACACTTTCAAGCCATGTACAAATGGAACAAGACCTTAACTCCTCAATGGACATTCATAAAGTAAACATAGTACACTTTCAAGCCATGTACAAATGGAACAAGACCTTAACTCCTCAATGGACATTCATAAAGTAAACATAGTACACTTTCAAGCCATGTACAAATGGAACAAGACCTTAACTCCTCAATGGACATTCATAAAGTAAACATAGTACACTTTCAAGCCATGTACAAATGGAACAAGACCTTAACTCCTCAATGGACATTTATAAAGTAAACATAGTACACTTTCAGGCCATGTACAAATGGAACAAGACCTTAACTCCTCAATGGACATTTATAAAGTAAACATAGTACACTTTCAGGCCATGTACAAATGGAACAAGACCTTAACTCCTCAATGGACATTCATAAAGTAAACATAGTACACTTTCAAGCCATGTACAAATGGAACAAGACCTTAACTCCTCAATGGACATTTATAAAGTAAACATAGTACACTTTCAAGCCATGTACAAATGGAACAAGACCTTAACTCCTCAATGGACATTCATAAAGTAAACATAGTACACTTTCAAGCCATGTACAAATGGAACAAGACCTTAACTCCTCAATGGACATTCATAAAGTAAACATAGTACACTTTCAAGCCATGTACAAATGGAACAAGACCTTAACTCCTCAATGGACATTCATAAAGTAAACATAGTACACTTTCAAGCCATGTACAAATGGAACAAGACCTTAACTCCTCAATGGACATTCATAAAGTAAACATAGTACACTTTCAAGCCATGTACAAATGGAACAAGACCTTAACTCCTCAATGGACATTCATAAAGTAAACATAGTACACTTTCAAGCCATGTACAAATGGAACAAGACCTTAACTCCTCAATGGACATTCATAAAGTAAACATAGTACACTTTCAAGCCATGTACAAATGGAACAAGACCTTAACTCCTCAATGGACATTCATAAAGTAAACATAGTACACTTTCAAGCCATGTACAAATGGAACAAGACCTTAACTCCTCAATGGACATTTATAAAGTAAACATAGTACACTTTCAAGCCATGTACAAATGGAACAAGACCTTAACTCCTCAATGGACATTTATAAAGTAAACATAGTACACTTTCAAGCCATGTACAAATGGAACAAGACCTTAACTCCTCAATGGACATTCATAAAGTAAACATAGTACACTTTCAAGCCATGTACAAATGGAACAAGACCTTAACTCCTCAATGGACATTTATAAAGTAAACATAGTACACTTTCAAGCCATGTACAAATGGAACAAGACCTTAACTCCTCAATGGACATTTATAAAGTAAACATAGTACACTTTCAAGCCATGTACAAATGGAACAAGACCTTAACTCCTCAATGGACATTCATAAAGTAAACATAGTACACTTTCAAGCCATGTACAAATGGAACAAGACCTTAACTCCTCAATGGACATTTATAAAGTAAACATAGTACACTTTCAAGCCATGTACAAATGGAACAAGACCTTAACTCCTCAATGGACATTCATAAAGTAAACATAGTACACTTTCAAGCCATGTACAAATGGAACAAGACCTTAACTCCTCAATGGACATTCATAAAGTAAACATAGTACACTTTCAAGCCATGTACAAATGGAACAAGACCTTAACTCCTCAATGGACATTCATAAAGTAAACATAGTACACTTTCAAGCCATGTACAAATGGAACAAGACCTTAACTCCTCAATGGACATTCATAAAGTAAACATAGTACACTTTCAAGCCATGTACAAATGGAACAAGACCTTAACTCCTCAATGGACATTTATAAAGTAAACATAGTACACTTTCAAGCCATGTACAAATGGAACAAGACCTTAACTCCTCAATGGACATTTATAAAGTAAACATAGTACACTTTCAAGCCATGTACAAATGGAACAAGACCTTAACTCCTCAATGGACATTCATAAAGTAAACATAGTACACTTTCAAGCCATGTACAAATGGAACAAGACCTTAACTCCTCAATGGACATTTATAAAGTAAACATAGTACACTTTCAAGCCATGTACAAATGGAACAAGACCTTAACTCAATGGACATTCATAAAGTAAACATAGTACACTTTCAAGCCATGTACAAATGGAACAAGACCTTAACTCCTCAATGGACATTCATAAAGTAAACATAGTACACTTTCAAGCCATGTACAAATGGAACAAGACCTTAACTCCTCAATGGACATTCATAAAGTAAACATAGTACACTTTCAAGCCATGTACAAATGGAACAAGACCTTAACTCCTCAATGGACATTCATAAAGTAAACATAGTACACTTTCAAGCCATGTACAAATGGAACAAGACCTTAACTCCTCAATGGACATTTATAAAGTAAACATAGTACACTTTCAAGCCATGTACAAATGGAACAAGACCTTAACTCCTCAATGGACATTTATAAAGTAAACATAGTACACTTTCAAGCCATGTACAAATGGAACAAGACCTTAACTCCTCAATGGACATTCATAAAGTAAACATAGTACACTTTCAAGCCATGTACAAATGGAACAAGACCTTAACTCCTCAATGGACATTTATAAAGTAAACATAGTACACTTTCAAGCCATGTACAAATGGAACAAGACCTTAACTCCTCAATGGACATTCATAAAGTAAACATAGTACACTTTCAAGCCATGTACAAATGGAACAAGACCTTAACTCCTCAATGGACATTTATAAAGTAAACATAGTACACTTTCAAGCCATGTAAAATAATGGAACAAGACCTTAACTCCTCAATGGACATTTATAAAGTAAACATAGTACACTTTCAAGCCATGTACAAATGGAACAAGACCTTAACTCCTCAATGGACATTCATAAAGTAAACATAGTACACTTTCAAGCCATGTACAAATGGAACAAGACCTTAACTCCTCAATGGACATTTATAAAGTAAACATAGTACACTTTCAGGCCATGTAAAAATAATGGAACAAGACCTTAACTCCTCAATGGACATTCATAAAGTAAACATAGTACACTTTCAAGCCATGTACAAATGGAACAAGACCTTAACTCCTCAATGGACATTCATAAAGTAAACATAGTACACTTTCAAGCCATGTACAAATGGAACAAGACCTTAACTCCTCAATGGACATTCATAAAGTAAACATAGTACACTTTCAAGCCATGTACAAATGGAACAAGACCTTAACTCCTCAATGGACATTCATAAAGTAAACATAGTACACTTTCAAGCCATGTACAAATGGAACAAGACCTTAACTCCTCAATGGACATTCATAAAGTAAACATAGTACACTTTCAAGCCATGTACAAATGGAACAAGACCTTAACTCCTCAATGGACATTCATAAAGTAAACATAGTACACTTTCAAGCCATGTACAAATGGAACAAGACCTTAACTCCTCAATGGACATTCATAAAGTAAACATAGTACACTTTCAAGCCATGTACAAATGGAACAAGACCTTAACTCCTCAATGGACATTTATAAAGTAAACATAGTACACTTTCAAGCCATGTACAAATGGAACAAGACCTTAACTCCTCAATGGACATTCATAAAGTAAACATAGTACACTTTCAAGCCATGTACAAATGGAACAAGACCTTAACTCCTCAATGGACATTCATAAAGTAAACATAGTACACTTTCAAGCCATGTACAAATGGAACAAGACCTTAACTCCTCAATGGACATTTATAAAGTAAACATAGTACACTTTCAGGCCATGTACAAATGGAACAAGACCTTAACTCCTCAATGGACATTTATAAAGTAAACATAGTACACTTTCAGGCCATGTACAAATGGAACAAGACCTTAACTCCTCAATGGACATTCATAAAGTAAACATAGTACACTTTCAGGCCATGTACAAATGGAACAAGACCTTAACTCCTCAATGGACATTTATAAAGTAAACATAGTACACTTTCAAGCCATGTACAAATGGAACAAGACCTTAACTTCTCAATCGACATTCATAAAGTAAACATAGTACACTTTCAAGCTATGTAAAAATTATTATGAAACATCATGATTAAATGCCGTCATTTTAATTTATAAAGTCCACATTCTTAAAAAAATTCACACAAATTTGTGTGTGAATCGCTGCTTCCCTAGTCACGCGTCGCAACATAACCATTTTTAACTCTCCAGAAATTCAGCTAGCGCACTCTTTCGTCCCCCTCAATCGCTGAACTGATCCTTGGATTTCTTATCTAACTGGTTATATAAAAATCATTGTGATTGGTCAATATTAACCACCGTCTTTTGTAAAATGAAGAAATTGGTCCATCAACTCTTCCAATGAAACATGCCGTACAGCCGCGACACGCCATTGATACGTGCCTGCCTTAATAATAATAATAATAATGTGTGGACTTATATAGCGCACGTATCCACCAACTAAGTGGTGCTCAAGGCGCATTATATCATTACCCCTGCTCATATGGCTCATAAGGCTCATAAATCATTCCTGAAACCATCTCAGCTCCCTGGGGAGTATACAGCTCAATTGCTGCCATTACAGCGCATATAGGGCTAATCAACCAACTCTGCCCTCACAGGTACCCATTTAACCCCTGGGTGGAGAGAAGCAAGTATGGTTAAGTGTCTTGCTCAAGGACACAAGTGTCACGGCCGGGATTCGAACCCACATTCTTATTGGCTAACATCAAAACTTGAGTCCGGTGGCTAGACCACATGGCAGTCAACAACGCATTCAACCCACAGAGCACTGTATGAAGCACGCGCCGCACTGTGGGTACGTGTTATGCAGTCTGTGTTGGAGGAGCGTTTTTAGCAGCAAAGGAATTGATATGTTCGACAATTTGTCCATTCCTCAATGGAGTAACTAAATTTCAAGCCACTGAAAAACTCAAACTTCAAACTTGTGCTCTAATGTTTCTTTGCTGATGAATTTCAACATAAATATTCATTTGCAGACTTTCAAGGACATTTGTTTCACAATCTCTCCTTTAATTACTGGTATATCATCTAGAGACTTTTAGTTTATTGACTATTATTATGTGATTGTTGATTAAGTTCAATTTAGTTTCAATAAGATTTAATTTACTTGTCATTCATATTGCAATCCATAAAGCTCTCTGCATGTACATAGATCTAATCAAAATAAAATATTGTACAAATCTAATTTTTTGAATAAAATAAATGATATGAATAAATCATACCTATGAATGTATAACTTTGAATCATTTTCATTTCATTTGTTTGTATATCATGGGTTTATCTGGGGGGGGGGCACACAAAACATTTTATTACTGGTTCACCATCATCAAAGGTATTTCTTGAATTACACAAATTTGTATTCACATTTACAGCCTTCCGTCCCTTCAAGACAAATTAGAATCATCCACTTTGACTTTTGGCTCGCATCCTGCACATTTAAGATGCAGATCCTTCCATTAGTTCTGGGGAATAAACTGCAGAGCTACACAGTGGTGATGAAGTTAGAATTGAGTCAAGAATGTTTGGGAGTAGTTCGGTCAACAACTGAATTCAGGTCTGCATTAAAAGAAAGCTAATATCACTTTTTGTGGGGA
>CM055831.1:31313273-31350621 GCA_029582265.1 Zoroaster sp. YZ-2022
AGGTTGCTAAAGCAGAATATTATTAAATATTCTCATAAGCAGTTCTATGAAATCGGCCTTGATCTGGAGGCTAGTTTGACAGAGTTGCTAAGCAGAATATTATTAAATATTCTCCTAAGCAGTTCTATGAAATCGGCCTTGATCTGGAGGCTAGTTTTCAGAGTTGCTCAGCAGAATATTATTAAATATTCTCATAAGCAGTTCTATGAAATCGGCCTTGATCTGGAGGCTAGTTTGACAGAGTTGCTAAGCAGAATATTATTAAATATTCTCATAAGCAGTTCTATGAAATCGGCCTTGATCTGGAGGCTAGTTTGACAGAGTTGCTAAGCAGAATATTATTAAATATTCTCATAAGCAGTTCTATGAAATCGGCCTTGATCTGGAGGCTAGTTTGACAGAGTTGCTAAGCAGAATATTATTAAATATTCTCTCCTAAGCAGTTCTATGAAATCGGCCTTGATCTGGAGGCTAGTTTGACAGAGTTGCTAAGCAGAATATTATTAAATATTCTCATAAGCAGTTCTATGAAATCGGCCTTGATCTGGAGGCTAGTTTGACAGAGTTGCTAAGCAGAATATTATTAAATATTCTCATAAGCAGTTCTATGAAATCGGCCTTGATCTGGAGGCTAGTTTGACAGAGTTGCTAAGCAGAATATTATTAAATATTCTCATAAGCAGTTCTATGAAATCGGCCTTGATCTGAAGTCTAGTTTCATAGAGTTGCTAAGCAGAATATTATTAAATATTCTCATAAGCAGTTCTATGAAATCGGCCTTGATCTGGAGGCTAGTTTCATAGAGTTGCTAAGCAGAATATTATTAAATATTCTCCTAAGCAGTTCTATGAAATCGGCCTTGATCTGGAGGCTAGTTTGACAGAGTTGCTAAGCAGAATATTATTAAATATTCTCCTAAGCAGTTCTATGAAATCGGCCTTGATCTGGAGGCTAGTTTCATAGAGTTGCTAAGCAGAATATTATTAAATATTCTCCTAAGCAGTTCTATGAAATCGGCCTTGATCTGGAGGCTAGTTTCATAGAGTTGCTAAGCAGAATATTATTAAATATTCTCCTAAGCAGTTCTATGAAATCGGCCTTGATCTGGGGGCTAGCTTCATAGAGTTGCTAAGCAGAATATTATTAAATATTCTCCTAAGCAGTTCTATGAAATCGGCCTTGATCTGGAGGCTAGTTTGACAGAGTTGCTAAGCAGAATATTATTAAATATTCTCCTAAGCAGTTCTATGAAATCGGCCTTGATCTGGAGGCTAGTTTGACAGAGTTGCTAAGCAGAATATTATTAAATATTCTCCTAAGCAGTTCTATGAAATCGGCCTTGATCTGGAGGCTAGTTTGACAGAGTTGCTAAGCAGAATATTATTAAATATTCTCATAAGCAGTTCTATGAAATCGGCCTTGATCTGGAGGCTAGTTTGACAGAGTTGCTAAGCAGAATATTATTAAATATTCTCATAAGCAGTTCTATGAAATCGGCCTTGATCTGGAGGCTAGTTTGACAGAGTTGCTAAGCAGAATATTATTAAATATTCTGCTAAGCAGTTCTATGAAATCGGCCTTGATCTGGAGGCTAGTTTGACAGAGTTGCTAAGCAGAATATTATTAAATATTCTCATAAGCAGTTCTATGAAATCGGCCTTGATCTGGAGGCTAGTTTGACAGAGTTGCTAAGCAGAATATTATTAAATATTCTCCTAAGCAGTTCTATGAAATCGGCCTTGATCTGGAGGCTAGTTTCATAGAGTTGCTAAGCAGAATATTATTAAATATTCTCATAAGCAGTTCTATGAAATCGGCCTTGATCTGGAGGCTAGTTTCATAGAGTTGCTAAGCAGAATATTATTAAATATTCTCCTAAGCAGTTCTATGAAATCGGCCTTGATCTGGAGGCTAGTTTGACAGAGTTGCTAAGCAGAATATTATTAAATATTCTCCTAAGCAGTTCTATGAAATCGGCCTTGATCTGGAGGCTAGTTTCATAGAGTTGCTAAGCAGAATATTATTAAATATTCTCCTAAGCAGTTCTATGAAATCGGCCTTGATCTGGAGGCTAGTTTCGTAGAGTTGCTAAGCAGAATATTATTAAATATTCTCCTAAGCAGTTCTATGAAATCGGCCTTGATCTGGAGGCTAGTTTCATAGAGTTGCTAAGCAGAATATTATTAAATATTCTCCTAAGCAGTTCTATGAAATCGGCCTTGATCTGGAGGCTAGTTTGACAGAGTTGCTAAGCAGAATATTATTAAATATTCTCCTAAGCAGTTCTATGAAATCGGCCTTGATCTGGAGGCTAGTTTCATAGAGTTGCTAAGCAGAATATTATTAAATATTCTCCTAAGCAGTTCTATGAAATCGGCCTTGATCTGGAGGCTAGTTTGACAGAGTTGCTAAGCAGAATATTATTAAATATTCTCATAAGCAGTTCTATGAAATCGGCCTTGATCTGGAGGCTAGTTTGACAGAGTTGCTAAGCAGAATATTATTAAATATTCTCCTAAGCAGTTCTATGAAATCGGCCTTGATCTGGAGGCTAGTTTGACAGAGTTGCTAAGCAGAATATTATTAAATATTCTCCTAAGCAGTTCTATGAAATCGGCCTTGATCTGGAGGCTAGTTTGACAGAGTTGCTAAGCAGAATATTATTAAATATTCTCCTAAGCAGTTCTATGAAATCGGCCTTGATCTGGAGGCTAGTTTGACAGAGTTGCTAAGCAGAATATTATTAAATATTCTCCCAAGCAGTTCTATGAAATCGTCCTTGATCTGGAGGCTAGTTTGACAGAGTTGCTAAGCAGAATATTATTAAATATTCTCATAAGCAGTTCTATGAAATCGGCCTTGATCTGGAGGCTAGCTTCATAGAGTTGCTAAGCAGAATATTATTAAATATTCTCCTAAGCAGTTCTATGAAATCGGCCTTGATCTGGAGGCTAGTTTGACAGAGTTGCTAAGCAGAATATTATTAAATATTCTCCTAAGCAGTTCTATGAAATCGGCCTTGATCTGCAGGCTAGTTTCATAGAGTTGCTAAGCAGAATATTATTAAATATTCTCCTAAGCAGTTCTATGAAATCGGCCTTGATCTGGAGGCTAGTTTGACAGAGTTGCTAAGCAGAATATTATTAAATATTCTCCTAAGCAGTTCTATGAAATCGGCCTTGATCTGGAGGCTAGTTTGACAGAGTTGCTAAGCAGAATATTATTAAATATTCTCCATAAGCAGTTCTATGAAATCGGCCTTGATCTGGAGGCTAGTTTGACAGAGTTGCTAAGCAGAATATTATTAAATATTCTCCTAAGCAGTTCTATGAAATCGGCCTTGATCTGGAGGCTAGTTTGACAGAGTTGCTAAGCAGAATATTATTAAATATTCTCATAAGCAGTTCTATGAAATCGGCCTTGATCTGGAGGCTAGTTTGACAGAGTTGCTAAGCAGAATATTATTAAATATTCTCATAAGCAGTTCTATGAAATCGGCCTTGATCTGGAGGCTAGTTTGACAGAGTTGCTAAGCAGAATATTATTAAATATTCTCCTAAGCAGTTCTATGAAATCGGCCTTGATCTGGAGGCTAGGTTGACAGAGTTGCTAAGCAGAATATTATTAAATATTCTCCAAGCAGTTCTATGAAATCGGCCTTGATCTGGAGGCTAGCTTCATAGAGTTGCTTAGCAGAATATTATTAAATATTCTCCTAAGCAGTTCTATGAAATCGGCCTTGATCTGGAGGCTAGTTTCATAGAGTTGCTAAGCAGAATATTATTAAATATTCTCCTAAGCAGTTCTATGAAATCGGCCTTGATCTGGAGGCTAGTTTCATAGAGTTGCTACAGAATATTATTAAATATTCTCCTAAGCAGTTCTATGAAATCGGCCTTGATCTGGAGGCTAGTTTGACAGAGTTGCTAAGCAGAATATTATTAAATATTCTCCTAAGCAGTTCTATGAAATCGGCCTTGATCTGGAGGCTAGTTTGACAGAGTTGCTAAGCAGAATATTTAATAATATTCTCCTAAGCAGTTCTATGAAATCGGCCTTGATCTGGAGGCTAGTTTGACAGAGTTGCTAAGCAGAATATTATTAAATATTCTCCTAAGCAGTTCTATGAAATCGGCCTTGATCTGGAGGCTAGTTTGACAGAGTTGCTAAGCAGAATATTATTAAATATTCTCCTAAGCAGTTCTATGAAATCGGCCTTGATCTGGAGGCTAGTTTGACAGAGTTGCTAAGCAGAATATTATTAAATATTCTCCTAAGCAGTTCTATGAAATCGGCCTTGATCTGGAGGCTAGTTTGACAGAGTTGCTAAGCAGAATATTATTAAATATTCTCCTAAGCAGTTCTATGAAATCGGCCTTGATCTGGAGGCTAGGTTTGACAGAGTTGCTAAGCAGAATATTATTAAATATTCTCATAAGCAGTTCTATGAAATCGGCCTTGATCTGGAGGCTAGTTTCATAGAGTTGCTAAGCAGAATATTATTAAATATTCTCCTAAGCAGTTCTATGAAATCGGCCTTGATCTGGAGGCTAGTTTGACAGAGTTGCTAAGCAGAATATTATTAAATATTCTCCTAAGCAGTTCTATGAAATCGGCCTTGATCTGGAGGCTAGTTTCATAGAGTTGCTAAGCAGAATATTATTAAATATTCTCCTAAGCAGTTCTATGAAATCGGCCTTGATCTGGAGGCTAGTTTGACAGAGTTGCTAAGCAGAATATTATTAAATATTCTCCTAAGCAGTTCTATGAAATCGGCCTTGATCTGGAGGCTAGTTTGACAGAGTTGCTAAGCAGAATATTATTAAATATTCTCCATAAGCAGTTCTATGAAATCGGCCTTGATCTGGAGGCTAGTTTGACAGAGTTGCTAAGCAGAATATTATTAAATATTCTCCTAAGCAGTTCTATGAAATCGGCCTTGATCTGGAGGCTAGTTTGACAGAGTTGCTAAGCAGAATATTATTAAATATTCTCATAAGCAGTTCTATGAAATCGGAAATGATCTGGAGGCTAGTTTGACAGAGTTGCTAAGCAGAATATTATTAAATATTCTCATAAGCAGTTCTATGAAATCGGCCTTGATCTGGAGGCTAGTTTGACAGAGTTGCTAAGCAGAATATTATTAAATATTCTCATAAGCAGTTCTATGAAATCGGCCTTGATCTGGAGGCTAGTTTGACAGAGTTGCTAAGCAGAATATTATTAAATATTCTCCTAAGCAGTTCTATGAAATCGGCCTTGATCTGGAGGCTAGTTTGACAGAGTTGCTAAGCAGAATATTATTAAATATTCTCATAAGCAGTTCTATGAAATCGGCCTTGATCTGGAGGCTAGTTTGACAGAGTTGCTAAGCAGAATATTATTAAATATTCTCCTAAGCAGTTCTATGAAATCGGCCTTGATCTGGAGGCTAGTTTCATAGAGTTGCTAAGCAGAATATTATTAAATATTCTCATAAGCAGTTCTATGAAATCGGCCTTGATCTGGAGGCTAGTTTGACAGAGTTGCTAAGCAGAATATTATTAAATATTCTCATAAGCAGTTCTATGAAATCGGCCTTGATCTGGAGGCTAGTTTCATAGAGTTGATAAGCAGAATATTATTAAATATTCTCATAAGCAGTTCTATGAAATCGGCCTTGATCTGGAGGCTAGTTTGACAGAGTTGCTAAGCAGAATATTATTAAATATTCTCATAAGCAGTTCTATGAAATCGGCCTTGATCTGGAGGCTGGTTTGACAGAGTTGCTAAGCAGAATATTATTAAATATTCTCCTAAGCAGTTCTATGAAATCGGCCTTGATCTGGAGGCTAGTTTCATAGAGTTGCTAAGCAGAATATTATTAAATATTCTCCTAAGCAGTTCTATGAAATCGGCCTTGATCTGGAGGCTAGTTTGACAGAGTTGCTAAGCAGAATATTATTAAATATTCTCATAAGCAGTTCTATGAAATCGGCCTTGATCTGGAGGCTAGTTTGACAGAGTTGCTAAGCAGAATATTATTAAATATTCTCCTAAGCAGTTCTATGAAATCGGCCTTGATCTGGAGGCTAGTTTCATAGAGTTGCTAAGCAGAATATTATTAAATATTCTCATAAGCAGTTCTATGAAATCGGCCTTGATCTGGAGGCTAGTTTGATAGAGTTGCTAAGCAGAATATTATTAAATATTCTCCTAAGCAGTTCTATGAAATCGGCCTTGATCTGGAGGCTAGTTTGACAGAGTTGCTAAGCAGAATATTATTAAATATTCTCCTAAGCAGTTCTATGAAATCGGCCTTGATCTGGAGGCTAGTTTCATAGAGTTGCTAAGCAGAATATTATTAAATATTCTCCTAAGCAGTTCTATGAAATCGGCCTTGATCTGGAGGCTAGCTTCATAGAGTTGCTAAGCAGAATATTATTAAATATTCTCCTAAGCAGTTCTATGAAATCGGCCTTGATCTGGAGGCTAGTTTGACAGAGTTGCTAAGCAGAATATTATTAAATATTCTCCTAAGCAGTTCTATGAAATCGGCCTTGATCTGGAGGCTAGTTTCATAGAGTTGCTAAGCAGAATATTATTAAATATTCTCCTAAGCAGTTCTATGAAATCGGCCTTGATCTGGAGGCTAGTTTGACAGAGTTGCTAAGCAGAATATTATTAAATATTCTCCTAAGCAGTTCTATGAAATCGGCCTTGATCTGGAGGCTAGTTTGACAGAGTTGCTAAGCAGAATATTATTAAATATTCTCATAAGCAGTTCTATGAAATCGGCCTTGATCTGGAGGCTAGTTTGACAGAGTTGCTAAGCAGAATATTATTAAATATTCTCATAAGCAGTTCTATGAAATCGGCCTTGATCTGGAGGCTAGTTTGACAGAGTTGCTAAGCAGAATATTATTAAATATTCTCATAAGCAGTTCTATGAAATCGGCCTTGATCTGGAGGCTAGTTTGACAGAGTTGCTAAGCAGAATATTATTAAATATTCTCATAAGCAGTTCTATGAAATCGGCCTTGATCTGGAGGCTAGTTTGACAGAGTTGCTAAGCAGAATATTATTAAATATTCTCATAAGCAGTTCTATGAAATCGGCCTTGATCTGGAGGCTAGTTTGACAGAGTTGCTAAGCAGAATATTATTAAATATTCTCATAAGCAGTTCTATGAAATCGGCCTTGATCTGGAGGCTAGCTTCATAGAGTTGCTTAGCAGAATATTAAATATTCTCCTAAGCAGTTCTATGAAATCGGCCTTGATCTGGAGGCTAGTTTCATAGAGTTGCTAAGCAGAATATTATTAAATATTCTCATAAGCAGTTCTATGAAATCGGCCTTGATCTGGAGGCTAGTTTCATAGAGTTGCTAAGCAGAATATTATTAAATATTCTCCTAAGCAGTTCTATGAAATCGGCCTTGATCTGGAGGCTAGTTTGACAGAGTTGCTAAGCAGAATATTATTAAATATTCTCATAAGCAGTTCTATGAAATCGGCCTTGATCTGGAGGCTAGTTTCATAGAGTTGCTAAGCAGAATATTATTAAATATTCTCATAAGCAGTTCTATGAAATCGGCCTTGATCTGGAGGCTAGTTTCATAGAGTTGCTAAGCAGAATATTATTAAATATTCTCCTAAGCAGTTCTATGAAATCGGCCTTGATCTGGAGGCTAGTTTGACAGAGTTGCTAAGCAGAATATTATTAAATATTCTCATAAGCAGTTCTATGAAATCGGCCTTGATCTGGAGGCTAGTTTCATAGAGTTGCTAAGCAGAATATTATTAAATATTCTCCTAAGCAGTTCTATGAAATCGGCCTTGATCTGGAGGCTAGTTTCATAGAGTTGCTAAGCAGAATATTATTAAATATTCTCCTAAGCAGTTCTATGAAATCGGCCTTGATCTGGAGGCTAGTTTCATAGAGTTGCTAAGCAGAATATTATTAAATATTCTCCTAAGCAGTTCTATGAAATCGGCCTTGATCTGGAGGCTAGTTTGACAGAGTTGCTAAGCAGAATATTATTAAATATTCTCATAAGCAGTTCTATGAAATCGGCCTTGATCTGGAGGCTAGTTTGACAGAGTTGCTAAGCAGAATATTATTAAATATTCTCCATAAGCAGTTCTATGAAATCGGCCTTGATCTGGAGGCTAGTTTGACAGAGTTGCTAAGCAGAATATTATTAAATATTCTCATAAGCAGTTCTATGAAATCGGCCTTGATCTGGAGGCTAGTTTGACAGAGTTGCTAAGCAGAATATTATTAAATATTCTCCTAAGCAGTTCTATGAAATCGGCCTTGATCTGGAGGCTAGTTTGACAGAGTTGCTAAGCAGAATATTATTAAATATTCTCCTAAGCAGTTCTATGAAATCGGCCTTGATCTGGAGGCTAGTTTGACAGAGTTGCTAAGCAGAATATTATTAAATATTCTCATAAGCAGTTCTATGAAATCGGCCTTGATCTGGAGGCTAGCTTCATAGAGTTGCTTAGCAGAATATTATTAAATATTCTCCTAAGCAGTTCTATGAAATCGGCCTTGATCTGGAGGCTAGTTTCATAGAGTTGCTAAGCAGAATATTATTAAATATTCTCATAAGCAGTTCTATGAAATCGGCCTTGATCTGGAGGCTAGTTTGACAGAGTTGCTAAGCAGAATATTATTAAATATTCTCCTAAGCAGTTCGATGAAATCGGCCTTGATCTGGAGGCTAGATTGACAGAGTTGCTCAGCAGCATATTATTCATTATTCTCCTAAGCAGTTCGATGAAATCGGCCTTGATCTGGAGGCTAGTTTCATAGAGTTGCTAAGCAGAACATTAAATATTCTCCTAAGCAGTTCTATGAAATCGGCCTTGATCTGGAGGCTAGTTTCATAGAGTTGCTAAGCAGAATATTATTAAATATTCTCCTAAGCAGTTCTATGAAATCGGCCTTGATCTGGAGGCTAGTTTGACAGAGTTGCTAAGCAGAATATTATTAAATATTCTCCTAAGCAGTTCTATGAAATCGGCCTTGATCTGGAGGCTAGTTTGACAGAGTTGCTAAGCAGAATATTATTAAATATTCTCCTAAGCAGTTCTATGAAATCGGCCTTGATCTGGAGGCTAGTTTCATAGAGTTGCTAAGCAGAATATTATTAAATATTCTCCTAAGCAGTTCTATGAAATCGGCCTTGATCTGGAGGCTGGTTTGACAGAGTTGCTAAGCAGAATATTATTAAATATTCTCATAAGCAGTTCTATGAAATCGGCCTTGATCTGGAGGCTAGTTTGACAGAGTTGCTAAGCAGAATATTATTAAATATTCTCCATAAGCAGTTCTATGAAATCGGCCTTGATCTGGAGGCTAGTTTGACAGAGTTGCTAAGCAGAATATTATTAAATATTCTCCTAAGCAGTTCTATGAAATCGGCCTTGATCTGGAGGCTAGTTTGACAGAGTTGCTAAGCAGAATATTATTAAATATTCTCCTAAGCAGTTCTATGAAATCGGCCTTGATCTGGAGGCTAGTTTGACAGAGTTGCTAAGCAGAATATTATTAAATATTCTCATAAGCAGTTCTATGAAATCGGCCTTGATCTGGAGGCTAGTTTGACAGAGTTGCTAAGCAGAATATTATTAAATATTCTCCTAAGCAGTTCTATGAAATCGGCCTTGATCTGGAGGCTAGTTTGACAGAGTTGCTAAGCAGAATATTATTAAATATTCTCCATAAGCAGTTCTATGAAATCGGCCTTGATCTGGAGGCTAGTTTCATAGAGTTGCTAAGCAGAATATTATTAAATATTCTCCTAAGCAGTTCTATGAAATCGGCCTTGATCTGGAGGCTAGTTTGACAGAGTTGCTAAGCAGAATATTATTAAATATTCTCCTAAGCAGTTCTATGAAATCGGCCTTGATCTGGAGGCTGGTTTGACAGAGTTGCTAAGCAGAATATTATTAAATATTCTCCTAAGCAGTTCTATGAAATCGGCCTTGATCTGGAGGCTAGTTTGACAGAGTTGCTAAGCAGAATATTATTAAATATTCTCCTAAGCAGTTCTATGAAATCGGCCTTGATCTGGAGGCTGGTTAGACAGAGTTGCTAAGCAGAATATTATTAAATATTCTCATAAGCAGTTCTATGAAATCGGCCTTGATCTGGAGGCTAGTTTGACAGAGTTGCTAAGCAGAATATTATTAAATATTCTCATAAGCAGTTCTATGAAATCGGCCTTGATCTGGAGGCTAGTTTGACAGAGTTGCTAAGCAGAATATTATTAAATATTCTCCTAAGCAGTTCTATGAAATCGGCCTTGATCTGGAGGCTAGTTTGACAGAGTTGCTAAGCAGAATATTATTAAATATTCTCCTAAGCAGTTCTATGAAATCGGCCTTGATCTGGAGGCTAGTTTGACAGAGTTGCTAAGCAGAATATTATTAAATATTCTCATAAGCAGTTCTATGAAATCGGCCTTGATCTGGAGGCTAGTTTGACAGAGTTGCTAAGCAGAATATTATTAAATATTCTCATAAGCAGTTCTATGAAATCGGCCTTGATCTGGAGGCTAGTTTGACAGAGTTGCTAAGCAGAATATTATTAAATATTCTCCCAAGCAGTTCTATGAAATCGGCCTTGATCTGGAGGCTAGTTTGACAGAGTTGCTAAGCAGAATATTATTAAATATTCTCATAAGCAGTTCTATGAAATCGGCCTTGATCTGGAGGCTAGCTTCATAGAGTTGCTTAGCAGAATATTATTAAATATTCTCCTAAGCAGTTCTATGAAATCGGCCTTGATCTGGAGGCTAGTTTCATAGAGTTGCTAAGCAGAATATTATTAAATATTCTCATAAGCAGTTCTATGAAATCGGCCTTGATCTGGAGGCTAGTTTCATAGAGTTGCTAAGCAGAATATTATTAAATATTCTCCTAAGCAGTTCTATGAAATCGGCCTTGATCTGGAGGCTAGTTTGACAGAGTTGCTAAGCAGAATATTATTAAATATTCTCCTAAGCAGTTCTATGAAATCGGCCTTGATCTGGAGGCTAGTTTGACAGAGTTGCTAAGCAGAATATTATTAAATATTCTCCTAAGCAGTTCTATGAAATCGGCCTTGATCTGGAGGCTAGTTTCATAGAGTTGCTAAGCAGAATATTATTAAATATTCTCCTAAGCAGTTCTATGAAATCGGCCTTGATCTGGAGGCTAGTTTGACAGAGTTGCTAAGCAGAATATTATTAAATATTCTCCTAAGCAGTTCTATGAAATCGGCCTTGATCTGGAGGCTAGTTTGACAGAGTTGCTAAGCAGAATATTATTAAATATTCTCCTAAGCAGTTCTATGAAATCGGCCTTGATCTGGAGGCTAGTTTCATAGAGTTGCTAAGCAGAATATTATTAAATATTCTCATAAGCAGTTCTATGAAATCGGCCTTGATCTCGAGGCTAGTTTGACAGAGTTGCTAAGCAGAATATTATTAAATATTCTCATAAGCAGTTCTATGAAATCGGCCTTGATCTGGAGGCTAGTTTGACAGGGTTGCTAAGCAGAATATTATTAAATATTCTCCTAAGCAGTTCTATGAAATCGGCCTTGATCTGGAGGCTAGTTTGACAGAGTTGCTAAGCAGAATATTATTAAATATTCTCCATAAGCAGTTCTATGAAATCGGCCTTGATCTGGAGGCTAGTTTGACAGAGTTGCTAAGCAGAATATTATTAAATATTCTCCTAAGCAGTTCTATGAAATCGGCCTTGATCTGGAGGCTAGTTTGACAGAGTTGCTAAGCAGAATATTATTAAATATTCTAAGCAGTTCTATGAAATCGGCCTTGATCTGGAGGCTAGTTTCATAGAGTTGCTAAGCAGAATATTATTAAATATTCTCCTAAGCAGTTCTATGAAATCGGCCTTGATCTGGAGGCTAGTTTGACAGAGTTGCTAAGCAGAATATTATTAAATATTCTCCTAAGCAGTTCTATGAAATCGGCCTTGATCTGGAGGCTAGTTTCAGAGTTGCTAAGCAGAATATTATTAAATATTCTCCTAAGCAGTTCTATGAAATCGGCCTTGATCTGGAGGCTAGTTTCACAGAGTTGCTAAGCAGAATATTATTAAATATTCTCCTAAGCAGTTCTATGAAATCGGCCTTGATCTGGAGGCTAGTTTGACAGAGTTGCTAAGCAGAATATTATTAAATATTCTCCTAAGCAGTTCTATGAAATCGGCCTTGATCTGGAGGCTAGTTTGACAGAGTTGCTAAGCAGAATATTATTAAATATTCTCCTAAGCAGTTCTATGAAATCGGCCTTGATCTGGAGGCTAGTTTGACAGAGTTGCTAAGCAGAATATTATTAAATATTCTCATAAGCAGTTCTATGAAATCGGCCTTGATCACGTGTGGCTAGTTTGACAGAGTTGCTAAGCAGAATATTATTAAATATTCTCATAAGCAGTTCTATGAAATCGGCCTTGATCTGGAGGCTAGTTTGACAGAGTTGCTAAGCAGAATATTATTAAATATTCTCATAAGCAGTTCTATGAAATCGGCCTTGATCTGGAGGCTAGTTTGACAGAGTTGCTAAGCAGAATATTATTAAATATTCTCCTAAGCAGTTCTATGAAATCGGCCTTGATCTGGAGGCTAGTTTCATAGAGTTGCTAAGCAGAATATTATTAAATATTCTCATAAGCAGTTCTATGAAATCGGCCTTGATCTGGAGGCTAGTTTGACAGAGTTGCTAAGCAGAATATTATTAAATATTCTCTAAGCAGTTCTATGAAATCGGACTTGATCTGGAGGCTAGTTTGATAGAGTTGCTAAGCAGAATATTATTAAATATTCTCATAAGCAGTTCTATGAAATCGGCCTTGATCTGGAGGCTAGTTTCATAGAGTTGCTACAGAATATTATTAAATATTCTCCTAAGCAGTTCTATGAAATCGGCCTTGATCTGGAGGCCAGTTTCATAGAGTTGCTAAGCAGAATATTATTAAATATTCTCCTAAGCAGTTCTATGAAATCGGCCTTGATCTGGAGGCTAGTTTGACAGAGTTGCTAAGCAGAATATTATTAAATATTCTCATAAGCAGTTCTATGAAATCGGCCTTGATCTGGAGGCTGGTTTGACAGAGTTGTTAAGCAGAATATTATTAAATATTCTCCTAAGCAGTTCTATGAAATCGGCCTTGATCTGGAGGCTAGTTTGACAGAGTTGCTAAGCAGAATATTATTAAATATTCTCCAAGCAGTTCTATGAAATCGGCCTTGATCTGGAGGCTAGTTTGACAGAGTTGCTAAGCAGAATATTATTAAATATTCTCCCTAAGCAGTTCTATGAAATCGGCCTTGATCTGGAGGCTAGTTTGACAGAGTTGCTAAGCAGAATATTATTAAATATTCTCCTAAGCAGTTCTATGAAATCGGCCTTGATCTGGAGGCTAGTTTCATAGAGTTGCTAAGCAGAATATTATTAAATATTCTCATAAGCAGTTCTATGAAATCGGCCTTGATCTGGAGGCTAGTTTGACAGAGTTGCTAAGCAGAATATTATTAAATATTCTCCTAAGCAGTTCTATGAAATCGGCCTTGATCTGGAGGCTAGTTTGACAGAGTTGCTAAGCAGAATATTATTAAATATTCTCCTAAGCAGTTCTATGAAATCGGCCTTGATCTGGAGGCTAGTTTGACAGAGTTGCTAAGCAGAATATTATTAAATATTCTCATAAGCAGTTCTATGAAATCGGCCTTGATCTGGAGGCTAGTTTCATAGAGTTGCTAAGCAGAATATTATTAAATATTCTCCTAAGCAGTTCTATGAAATCGGCCTTGATCTGGAGGCTAGTTTCATAGAGTTGCTAAGCAGAATATTATTAAATATTCTCATAAGCAGTTCTATGAAATCGGCCTTGATCTGGAGGCTAGTTTCATAGAGTTGCTAAGCAGAATATTATTAAATATTCTCCTAAGCAGTTCTATGAAATCGGCCTTGATCTGGAGGCTAGTTTGACAGAGTTGCTAAGCAGAATATTATTAAATATTCTCATAAGCAGTTCTATGAAATCGGCCTTGATCTGGAGGCTAGTTTCATAGAGTTGCTAAGCAGAATATTATTAAATATTCTCATAAGCAGTTCTATGAAATCGGCCTTGATCTGGAGGCTAGTTTCATAGAGTTGATAAGCAGAATATTATTAAATATTCTCATAAGCAGTTCTATGAAATCGGCCTTGATCTGGAGGCTAGTTTGACAGAGTTGCTAAGCAGAATATTATTAAATATTCTCCTAAGCAGTTCTATGAAATCGGCCTTGATCTGGAGGCTAGTTTCATAGAGTTGCTAAGCAGAATATTATTAAATATTCTCCTAAGCAGTTCGATGAAATCGGCCTTGATCTGGAGGCTAGTTTCATAGAGTTGATAAGCAGAATATTATTAAATATTCTCCTAAGCAGTTCTATGAAATCGGCCTTGATCTGGGGGCTAGCTTCATAGAGTTGCTAAGCAGAATAATATTAAATATTCTCCTAAGCAGTTCTATGAAATCGGCCTTGATCTGGAGGCTAGTTTGACAGAGTTGCTAAGCAGAATATTATTAAATATTCTCCTAAGCAGTTCTATGAAATCGGCCTTGATCTGGAGGCTAGTTTGACAGAGTTGCTAAGCAGAATATTATTAAATATTCTCCTAAGCAGTTCTATGAAATCGGCCTTGATCTGGAGGCTAGTTTGACAGAGTTGCTAAGCAGAATATTATTAAATATTCTCATAAGCAGTTCTATGAAATCGGCCTTGATCTGGAGGCTAGTTTGACAGAGTTGCTAAGCAGAATATTATTAAATATTCTCATAAGCAGTTCTATGAAATCGGCCTTGATCTGGAGGCTAGTTTGACAGAGTTGCTAAGCAGAATATTATTAAATATTCTCCTAAGCAGTTCTATGAAATCGGCCTTTATCTGGAGGCTAGTTTGACAGAGTTGCTAAGCAGAATATTATTAAATATTCTCATAAGCAGTTCTATGAAATCGGCCTTGATCTGGAGGCTAGTTTGACAGAGTTGCTAAGCAGAATATTATTAAATATTCTCCTAAGCAGTTCTATGAAATCGGCCTTGATCTGGAGGCTAGTTTCATAGAGTTGCTAAGCAGAATATTATTAAATATTCTCATAAGCAGTTCTATGAAATCGGCCTTGATCTGGAGGCTAGTTTCATAGAGTTGCTAAGCAGAATATTATTAAATATTCTCCTAAGCAGTTCTATGAAATCGGCCTTGATCTGGAGGCTAGTTTGACAGAGTTGCTAAGCAGAATATTATTAAATATTCTCCTAAGCAGTTCTATGAAATCGGCCTTGATCTGGAGGCTAGTTTCATAGAGTTGCTAAGCAGAATATTATTAAATATTCTCCTAAGCAGTTCTATGAAATCGGCCTTGATCTGGAGGCTAGTTTCATAGAGTTGCTAAGCAGAATATTATTAAATATTCTCCTAAGCAGTTCTATGAAATCGGCCTTGATCTGGAGGCTAGTTTCATAGAGTTGCTAAGCAGAATATTATTAAATATTCTCCTAAGCAGTTCTATGAAATCGGCCTTGATCTGGAGGCTAGTTTGACAGAGTTGCTAAGCAGAATATTATTAAATATTCTCATAAGCAGTTCTATGAAATCGGCCTTGATCTGGAGGCTAGTTTGACAGAGTTGCTAAGCAGAATATTATTAAATATTCTCCTAAGCAGTTCTATGAAATCGGCCTTGATCTGGAGGCTAGTTTGACAGAGTTGCTAAGCAGAATATTATTAAATATTCTCATAAGCAGTTCTATGAAATCGGCCTTGATCTGGAGGCTAGTTTGACAGAGTTTCGTTGCAGAATATTATTAAATATTCTCCTAAGCAGTTCTATGAAATCGGCCTTGATCTGGAGGCTAGTTTGACAGAGTTGCTAAGCAGAATATTATTAAATATTCTCCTAAGCAGTTCTATGAAATCGGCCTTGATCTGGAGGCTAGTTTGACAGAGTTGCTAAGCAGAATATTATTAAATATTCTCCTAAGCAGTTCTATGAAATCGGCCTTGATCTGGAGGCTAGTTTGACAGAGTTGCTAAGCAGAATATTATTAAATATTCTCATAAGCAGTTCTATGAAATCGGCCTTGATCTGGAGGCTAGCTTCATAGAGTTGCTAAGCAGAATATTATTAAATATTCTCCTAAGCAGTTCTATGAAATCGGCCTTGATCTGGAGGCTAGTTTGACAGAGTTGCTAAGCAGAATATTATTAAATATTCTCCTAAGCAGTTCTATGAAATCGGCCTTGATCTGGAGGCTAGTTTCATAGAGTTGCTAAGCAGAATATTATTAAATATTCTCCTAAGCAGTTCTATGAAATCGGCCTTGATCTGGAGGCTAGTTTGACAGAGTTGCTAAGCAGAATATTATTAAATATTCTCCTAAGCAGTTCTATGAAATCGGCCTTGATCTGGAGGCTAGTTTGACAGAGTTGCTAAGCAGAATATTAAATATTCTCCTAAGCAGTTCTATGAAATCGGCCTTGATCTGGAGGCTAGTTTGACAGAGTTGCTAAGCAGAATATTATTAAATATTCTCCTAAGCAGTTCTATGAAATCGGCCTTGATCTGGAGGCTAGTTTGACAGAGTTGCTAAGCAGAATATTATTAAATATTCTCATAAGCAGTTCTATGAAATCGTCCTTGATCTGGAGGCTAGTTTGACAGAGTTGCTAAGCCGAATATTATTAAATATTCTCATAAGCAGCTCTATGAAATCGGCCTTGATCTGGAGGCTAGTTTGACAGAGTTGCTAAGCAGAATATTATTAAATATTCTCATAAGCAGTTCTATGAAATCGGCCTTGATCTGGAGGCTAGTTTGACAGAGTTGCTAAGCAGAATATTATTAAATATTCTCCTAAGCAGTTCTATGAAATCGGCCTTGATCTGGAGGCCAGTTTCATAGAGTTGCTAAGCAGAATATTATTAAATATTCTCATAAGCAGTTCTATGAAATCGGCCTTGATCTGGAGGCTAGTTTGACAGAGTTGCTAAGCAGAATATTATTAAATATTCTCCTAAGCAGTTCTATGAAATCGGCCTTGATCTGGAGGCCAGTTTCATAGAGTTGCTAAGCAGAATATTATTAAATATTCTCATAAGCAGTTCTATGAAATCGGCCTTGATCTGGAGGCCAGTTTCATAGAGTTGCTAAGCAGAATATTATTAAATATTCTCATAAGCAGTTCTATGAAATCGGCCTTGATCTGGAGGCTAGTTTCATAGAGTTGCTAAGCAGAATATTATTAAATATTCTCATAAGCAGTTCTATGAAATCGGCCTTGATCTGGAGGCTAGTTTGACAGAGTTGCTAAGCAGAATATTATTAAATATTCTCATAAGCAGTTCTATGAAATCGGCCTTGATCTGGAGGCTGGTTTGACAGAGTTGTTAAGCAGAATATTATTAAATATTCTCCTAAGCAGTTCTATGAAATCGGCCTTGATCTGGAGGCTAGTTTCATAGAGTTGCTAAGCAGAATATTATTAAATATTCTCCTAAGCAGTTCTATGAAATCGGCCTTGATCTGGAGGCTAGTTTGACAGAGTTGCTAAGCAGAATATTATTAAATATTCTCCTAAGCAGTTCTATGAAATCGGCCTTGATCTGGAGGCTAGTTTGACAGAGTTGCTAAGCAGAATATTATTAAATATTCTCCTAAGCAGTTCTATGAAATCGGCCTTGATCTGGAGGCTAGTTTGACAGAGTTGCTAAAGCAGAATATTATTAAATATTCTCATAAGCAGTTCTATGAAATCGGCCTTGATCTGGAGGCTAGTTTGACAGAGTTGCTAAGCAGAATATTATTAAATATTCTCCTAAGCAGTTCTATGAAATCGGCCTTGATCTGGAGGCTAGTTTGACAGAGTTGCTAAGCAGAATATTATTAAATATTCTCCTAAGCAGTTCTATGAAATCGGCCTTGATCTGGAGGCTAGTTTGACAGAGTTGCTAAGCAGAATATTATTAAATATTCTCCTAAGCAGTTCTATGAAATCGGCCTTGATCTGGAGGCTAGTTTGACAGAGTTGCTTAGCAGAATATTATTAAATATTCTCATAAGCAGTTCTATGAAATCGGCCTTGATCTGGAGGCCAGTTTCATAGAGTTGCTAAGCAGAATATTATTAAATATTCTCCTAAGCAGTTCTATGAAATCGGCCTTGATCTGGAGGCTAGTTTGACAGAGTTGCTAAGCAGAATATTATTAAATATTCTCCTAAGCAGTTCTATGAAATCGGCCTTGATCTGGAGGCTAGTTTGACAGAGTTGCTAAGCAGAATATTATTAAATATTCTCCTAAGCAGTTCTATGAAATCGGCCTTGATCTGGAGGCTAGTTTGACAGAGTTGCTAAGCAGAATATTATTAAATATTCTCATAAGCAGTTCTATGAAATCGGCCTTGATCTGGAGGCTAGTTTCATAGAGTTGCTAAGCAGAATATTATTAAATATTCTCATAAGCAGTTCTATGAAATCGGCCTTGATCTGGAGGCTAGTTTCATAGAGTTGATAAGCAGAATATTATTAAATATTCTCATAAGCAGTTCTATGAAATCGGCCTTGATCTGGAGGCTAGTTTGACAGAGTTGCTAAGCAGAATATTATTACATATTCTCCTAAGCAGTTCTATGAAATCGGCTTTGATCTGGAGGCCGTTTGACAGAGTTGCTAAGCAGAATATTATTAAATATTCTCCTAAGCAGTTCTATGAAATCGGCCTTGATCTGGAGCTAGTTTGACAGAGTTGCTAAGCAGAATATTATTAAATATTCTCCTAAGCAGTTCTATGAAATCGGCCTTGATCTGAGGCTAGTTTGACAGAGTTGCTAAGCAGAATATTATTAAATATTCTCCTAAGCAGTTCTATGAAATCGGCCTTGATCTGGAGGCTAGTTTGACAGAGTTGCTAAGCAGAATATTATTAAATATTCTCCTAAGCAGTTCTATGAAATCGGCCTTGATCTGGAGGCTAGTTTGACAGAGTTGCTAAGCAGAATATTATTAAATATTCTCATAAGCAGTTCTATGAAATCGGCCTTGATCTGGAGGCCAGTTTCATAGAGTTGCTAAGCAGAATATTATTAAATATTCTCCTAAGCAGTTCTATGAAATCGGCCTTGATCTGGAGGCTAGTTTGACAGAGTTGCTAATCAGAATATTATTAAATATTCTCCTAAGCAGTTCTATGAAATCGGCCTTGATCTGGAGGCTAGTTTGACAGAGTTGCTAAGCAGAATATTATTAAATATTCTCCTAAGCAGTTCTATGAAATCGGCCTTGATCTGGAGGCTAGTTTGACAGAGTTGCTAAGCAGAATATTATTAAATATTCTCCTAAGCAGTTCTATGAAATCGGCCTTGATCTGGAGGCTAGTTTCATAGAGTTGCTAAGCAGAATATTAGTAAATATTCTCATAAGCAGTTCTATGAAATCGGCCTTGATCTGGAGGCTAGTTTGACAGAGTTGCTAAGCAGAATATTATTAAATATTCTCATAAGCAGTTCTATGAAATCGGCCTTGAACTGGAGGCCAGTTTCATAGAGTTGCTAAGCAGAATATTATTAAATATTCTCCTAAGCAGTTCTATGAAATCGGCCTTGATCTGGAGGCTAGTTTGACACAGTTGCTAAGCAGAATATTATTAAATATTCTCATAAGCAGTTCTATGAAATCGGCCTTGATCTGGAGGCTAGTTTCATAGAGTTGCTAAGCAGAATATTATTAAATATTCTCCTAAGCAGTTCTATGAAATCGGCCTTGATCTGGAGGCCAGTTTGACAGAGTTGCTAAGCAGAATATTATTAAATATTCTCCTAAGCAGTTCTATGAAATCGGCCTTGATCTGGAGGCTAGTGTGACAGAGTTGCTAAGCAGAATATTATTAAATATTCTCCTAAGCAGTTCTATGAAATCGGCCTTGATCTGGAGGCTAGTTTGACAGAGTTGCTAAGCAGAATATTATTAAATATTCTCATAAGCAGTTCTATGAAATCGGCCTTGATCTGGAGGCTAGTTTCATAGAGTTGATAAGCAGAATATTATTAAATATTCTCCTAAGCAGTTCTATAAAATCGGCCTTGATCTGGAGGCTAGTTTGACAGAGTTGCTAAGCAGAATATTATTAAATATTCTCATAAGCAGTTCTATGAAATCGGCCTTGATCTGGAGGCTAGTTTCATAGAGTTGCTAAGCAGAATATTATGCTAAGCTAATATTTTTTGCTGAGCTATACCAAGCAAAATGTATACATTTCTTATGACAGTTTGGTTGGTAACCCACTTAAGAAATCCACTAAGCGAATCTTTCTGCATTTTTTCTGCTCTGTGACATTAAAATAAAATTGTTTACTAGAACATTTTGATGAACAGGTTGTATGGATTACCAGCCAAAGTATCATACTAATTAAACAGATGTTGGCTGGTAGTCTGTTTTATAATGCTAAGCATGCATTACTTAGCAAAAACTTCTGTTAAGCAGCGCTATGAAAATTGGCTTTAATCTTTTATTTGTTTCCAAGGAGAAGATCCTCTTTCTTCTTGTGGATGGACTCCGATGGGACCGTCTTGGGTATGAGATACCAGCATTGGACATGATGGAGCAGAATGGAGTGCGTGCTGAGTGGTTAGACGGCGTGTTTATTACCATTTCAGCCCCCAGCATGTTCACCATTGCTACGGGTAGGTGTTAGCTGCAGGAATCAGTTGGACTTTCACCTTCGCCGTAGAGAATACAAAGTGTAACCCGATCAGTCCGAATGCCGATTTGTTAGTAAACATTCATAAATAACCTTAGAACTAAGTGGTGTCTGTGGTGATATCAAAGTATATGTCTGGGAACAAAATGAAGTTTGGGGAATAGATTAATTACCAGCAGGAGGGAGGAAGTGTTGGGACAAAAGTGCGCCACCAACGCAGCTACATGTCTCATTCGCAAACGCCGATGCGTTTATGGTGAACATCGTGGTGCGCGTATAGACGACGGGTACATTGACTGTGTAGCAAGCACGTATGCTAGTGTGCGTCAATAACATTATCTTGCGCGCTGCAAACGTATATGCATGTATATCTGTATTATAACGGCTTGGCGACAACATTTTCTGAATCATTTACGTTAGAAATCTCAAAATACCGGCAAGTGTCAACGGACAGATTTCCGTAAAACTCTCTTGAAAGGTAAATCAACATTATATATTCAGATTAAGGGAAAAGGTCAGAGGGTCAACAGTCAAATTTCATTATGAGTTTCTGTGAAAAAATCACATTAACATTTTCAAAATATTTTGAAAAATGTGAGAGTCGCGTTTTTCGTTGTGATTATTGATGGTTAACTAAATTATGATATAATGCTATGGTCCCACAGGAATATTTCGATCTTTCTGTCGAAATATATTTCGATTCCTGTTTTTTTTTGTTATTTTTAATAGTTTCGTCAAAATCTCGTATAAATATCGACAAAATATCTGTTTTCCATGAGGAAATTTTTATTTGTGTATTTTCTCGACAATTTCGATTCATTTTCGATTTTATTTCGACGACTTTCGACTGTTTAGATCATTTCGACTGGCATTTCGACAAAATTCGACTGTTTAGACTGTTTAGATTGATTTCGATTTTTTTTCGAATAATTTTCGATTGTTTTAAAAAATTTGGACAAATGTTCCGATTTATTTCGACTGTAACGATTGTTTAGACTATTTAGAGAGTTCAGATTTATTTCGACTGGTTTTCGAACTTTTAGACTGTTAAGACTATTTCGATTCATTTTCGATAGTTTCGATAAAATGTCGACAAAATTTCGATAAATTTGATCGAAACTTTATCGAAAAATATTGGTCAGGTTTAATAATTTTCGATTAATGATTTTTTTTCGACAAATCTCGACAAATATCGACAGTTTCGATTTTTTTAGACTCTTTAGACTATTTCGACTTTTCTCGAGAAAATTTTGTAAAAAATCTAAAATCTTGACGAAACAGGATCTAGAGAGTCGAAATCTCTGTGGGACCATAGCATTAGGTATGAAAATTAATATTAAACCGTTTCACAATTTTTTGCCCTGTCCCATTAATGGTATGGCCTACAATGCGCGTCAAGCCTCGGATCACGTGAGACCCTTCCTCCCCTGACTGTGGGTTTAAGGGCAGCAATAGTGCGTCGCGTTTGGCGTATTTTGCTGTTGATGTGCGTACGCACGGAATATCTCCAGCGATCATTGGCTGGTAGAAGTACACGCTTAATATCATAACATACGCACATAAAGTATGCGCACAACGTTCACACGACGCCAAAGTGGTTATCACCGCTAGAGGGCTGAATTGTAAGGCCAGAGACTGTCTCTATCCTTGATAAAGACATGGGCCCAGTCTAGACGATGCATTTAATTGTAAGATTAACTCCCTCTTTTTGCGCAGGTCTCTATGTAGAAAACCACGGCGTTATCCATAACATAGCCTTCAATTCAACCACCAAGGAGATAACAGATGGGTGGTCAGATACCATGAACACCACGTGGTGGTTCAACTGGGCAGGTGAGCCTCTCTGGATCACGGCAATGACGCAGGGACTCAAGGCAGGCTCGTTCATGTACCAAGGAGGACAAACACCAATCGACGGTATCTATCCTGACCAATACGTCAGCTACTCTAGCGAGTACAAAAATCTAGTCGATCGGGCAGAAGTGGTTTTTGACTGGCTTTACCAAGACAACTTGGACGTTGTATTCTTGTACGTTGGCAAGCTAGATGATGCTCTCCATGATACGGGTTTCAGCAAAGTAACCGAAGGGGTAGTCGGGGAGGTCAATGAACTCATATCTTATATTCTCACTAAGATGGAAGAAGATGCAAATATAAGGGACAGTTTGAATTTCATCATAGCTAGCGATCACGGCATGGCGAAGATTTCAAGTGATAAGGCGCTCGCCTTATTTGACTTCATCGACGAATCGAAAGTGGATTTCGTCGTTGCTGGTGGTGGATCGATATTTCAGATCCAGCCCACAGAGGGCGCCCTTGAAGAGGTAAAATAAGCATAATGTGAATTAAAATTTGAATATTTGTAAAAATAAATGAGATTAAAACAAAATAAAGTTAGGGCCTATACACCATTACACATTTTCATAATGATTTTTTTTTATTATTGATTTTTAAAGGTTTAGTGATTGTTATTTTTGAAACGTTATCCGCTCATCAGTGCACATCGTAGCCCTCTAGCGATGAATTTTCACCCAGTGTCTTGATTATAGCCACTTTTGCGTCGTGTGAGCGTTGTGCGTACACTTTTTGTGCGTATGTTATGGTACTAAGCGCGCGTGTACTTCTATCAGCCAATGATCGCTGGAGATATTCCGCCCATACGCACATCAACTGCAAAATACGCCAAATGCGACGCGCTATTGCTGCCCTTTCGCCAACAACATGTGTCCTCACGCCGGCGGCTCATGCACGGTGCGAATATGACAGCATCCTTGGTTAATTATCCATTTATATCACACTCATATCACACAGAAGTTCTTAAGATCACTTCTGTATTTCTGTCGCTAACACAGGTATACACAAGACTGAAGATGGCCCATCCATCAATAAACGTTTTTAAGAAGGAGGATTTCCCATCAAGGTTTCATTACGCCAGCAACCCTAGAAACTTGCCAATCATTGGGTACATGGACAGTGGCTGGACCATGTTTACGGTACGTGGTTAATTCCAAGGATCAACAAACCCATGACTTTGTATCCTATAAAAACCGTTATCACAAAACCCATCAATGCTTTGCACAGAACTCGTAGCTAGTACCATGGAGGAAGAAAACAGAAGGGCTTTAGACTCGTGGCATAACCAAAGGGGGGCAAGGGGAGTCCGCACCCACTTTTTGGTGTCATAACTGATTGGTTCAAGTAGATCTTTGTCATTTGATTGGAGGATAAAACTATAAGAATAAACAAAATATACAAGATTGTATTCTGGCATCCACTACTTTATTTTTCGGCTTATGACGCACGGTTTGCTCGAATGGTTGTGTCTTGTCAAAAGAGGGCGTTTTGTGCTGCTGTGTCTATAACGCAAGATGTGGTCCAGCGTGCAATAGATCAAATGGGATGGAACCAAAATGCACGGTGAATGGAACCAAAATTCACGGTGAATGAAACAAAAATGCACGGTGAATGGAACCAAAATGAGTGCACATTGAATGGAACCAAAATGCACGGTTTATGACGGTTTATGACGTTTGATTAATGAATGCCGCGTGACCTACAGTCCTCCAATCAAATGACAATGATCTACTTGGATGTTATATAATTGCCCTTATTTTTCACTTGTATTGCAGAAAATGAACCAATCTACCCCAGCAGACACAGCTGGACATGGGTATGATAACAATGACATGGCAATGAAATCTTCATTCTACGCCCAAGGGCCGAGCTTCCGAGTTGGGTACCGCGCCAAACACTTCGAATCGGTAATATGACAGGAACATCTTTTTTCAAATGTTGTAAAATTGAAGGAGGGTATAAGTTTTGGCCTTGATTAATTGTAAGTCTTCCTTCACCCATTGCATTGTTGTTATTTGACTGCCAACAATTAATCATCTCTGTCAGATAAGGTACGATTAAAGCACAAATTATCCATAAAACCAGCCTATTTTCCTTCCAGCCTATTTTCCTTCCAGCCTCGGTTTGGTTACATGTATTTATATGGAGGAAAACAAAATGGCTGCACTGTTATAAAGATCTATAAAAGATGCCAACAATACTATATTACAGGGATATAGGATTTAAGGCTTTGCATGATGGGAAATGATAATTAGGAAAGTTTTCGGAAGCACCATGTAACAAATCTCTAAAGTAGAGGTGTTGGCTCTGAGAAGAGCCGGTTTTGTTCTCAACGTTTCGGCAAGTGTATATAAGACACCACTCTCCACATCTCTCCATTCTCCTGACGACGGCCAGAGCATACTTGCCGAAACGTTGAGAACAAAACCGGCTCTTCTCAGAGCCAACACCTCTACTTTTAGAGATTTGTTACATGGTGCTTCCGAAAACTTTCCTAATTATATTACAGGGAACAACAAGGTGCATATAATTAGATGACGTCAAATACAAAGATATTCACTTGTGATGAATTAAAGTCAGCCACATTTTACAATTATTTAGCAATTTATAGGCCGACCAAAAGAAATTATCATTTATTATTAAAGTTTCATCCTTTTAATTGCTGCCAGGTGAATATATATCCATTGATGTGTGAGATACTTGGCATTGTGCCAGCTCCAAACAATGGATCCAGAGACAATTACAAGGATATGTTGATATCGGAACACCCTCCCACATCTCCGCCCACTTGTGGTGTTAACGCCCTCAACGGCCACAACGTAGCACGATTAATCGTGGGAATAATTTCAGCCGGTTTGTTTATCAATTTCTGAGCAACATCATAATTAAAAACGATTCAGTTCAAGAAACCTTTATTATTTTGATGTTAATATAAAGCCTACTATCCATTAATACATAATAACTGCTGACAATGTAAACATTTTCAAATAAATGTTAAAGACTCATTTGTTTAAATCTACCTACATCTGATTGTATTGTAACGTTGGTTGCTCTTGTATAATTTCTTGTCATGTTAATATTCATCACTTTTGGTATCTTTCTTCTATGTAAGCGCTTAGAGGCACTTGCTATTTGCGCTATATAAATTTCTATTATTATTATTATTATTATTATTAATAACAATGAACAGAAAGAAATTAATATACTGAACAAAAATTGGAGGCAGTAAATTATGCATATGATTACAAATAAATGTTCACTGATGAAGATTGTATAGGTATTGAAATTTTAGGATTTTAAGATTTGCAACTAAAGGAGTAGTGTGATCCAAGCACCTTACCATACTTACAATTTGAAGTGCTATTTTTGGGGAGAACAGTTTATTACAAAGTGTATTGAGTTTACCCCATATAAGTATTGCATCATTCAAATCGGGAAGAATATACCGGTAACAGAACTTTCTTCGGTTTTTGTTTCAATCGGTTCAGAATACCAACAATTTTAGAACATTTGCCAAACAACATATTGGCATAATAATAATAATGTGGACTTATATAGCGCACGTATCCACTTATCAAACACAACAACCAACTCTGCCCTCACAGGTACCCATTTGTGGAGAGAAGCAATTATGGTAAGTGTCTTGCACCATGGGATTCGAACCCACATTCTGACGACTCTGCCATCAGAACACAAATCCGATTCACTAAACCGCTCGACCATGGCACTCCATGGCATGATAATTAAAAAAACGATTATCATCAATATACATTCCGAAGAATTTAGTACTTTTAACTTCATATAAATACCATTTAAACTGAGATAAACTGATCTCGTATATTTATGTAGTCTAGCACCAAAAAAACTGTAAAGTTGGTCTTCCCTAAATTAATATACTAGTTTATTAGATAGTGGCCAATAACTAACTTGAACAATTTGTAGCTTTGCATGGTGAAGAGGATAAGACTAATTGCGGTGACACCATGTGAAAATCTCTATTGAGTAGTAATTAGTTCTGAAAAGAACTGGAGGTTACAACTCGACGTTTCGATCAGTATACTCTGAACGTCCTCAGGAGAATGCCGAATTCTGGGAAATGCTGCTGCTTAAGTAGGCTGCTGGACGATCACACGATGACTGGATGCTGGAGGATTAGTTCATTGAGGCGTGCACTGTTGGGACTGGGATTGTAGGAGGTGGGGGAGGAGTGTGTGCTCACTGAACTGAATCAGTTGTTGACAAGCACGGGGGAGGGAGGGTGGTTGACTTAGGATGTATGAGATCCCTCAGTCTGGGATGGAGGTTGGTTGACTTGGGATATAGGAGATCCCTGGGGTGGGTTGTGGACTTTGGATATATGTGTCTTACTTAACTTCAACAAGCTCAGTATTTAAATTCCATTATCTACATTGCGATAGTTGAAAATAAACAAAAGGACATTAATTGAAAAAATTGCAAATAATATCATTAATATAGGTTTTCTCAGTCAATTTCGGCAAATGAGCAGCCAATTTAATTTTCGTGCATTCGAATTAAAGCGATTTTGCCTCTCCAGTTTTTACTGTGTTTCAAATTCAGAATTCGGGCATTCAATTTCGTTTCGAGGCATTCGAATTCCTTTAGTAATGTGTTCAATTTAGCATATCGTTGTTCTTTTTCGTGACGCACAATCATCATTCAATTTAGCAAAGGTGGTTCAAGTGGAGATTTTTGCTGATTTTTTTTTTCTTTCAATTTCGTAAAGAGGCAATCAATTTCGCTAAATGAGAATTGAAATAAGTACGATAAAGAAATGCGAACAAACAGAAAAACAAATTAATTGTACTAGACAACTGTTTTTCTTTATTCATTTATATTTCCCGTAGATTTTATATGGGGCCTATTGTTCATTTTTTAAATATTTTTTCTTTTCTTGTGTGTTTTTTTTTATTTTTTATTTTATTTTATTATTATTATTTTTTTTGGGGGGGATCTTTATTGGTTAACTGACCAAGACCTAATTTGTGTTTGTGTTTGTGAAACATTAACGTTTGTTATTGTTTGGGTGTTTTTTTTTCTTTTTTTTTCCTGGTTTCTTATTGTTATTTATGTTGTTTCTTCCTCAACCATCAATCTGTTGGCGTGCCAGACATCGTGGCATATATGTTTGGGCGGTTATACCACTGCATGCACTTCACTTGGGTGATGGCATCAACGCTCTGAATGGGCTGCTTGTTGAAGGAGATCGCACCTCCACTGCTGCATGTTCATTCCTGCTTGCCGGGCAGCCTGTCTGTCTCCGACGCGTTGTTGCCACTCTGGTAACCCAAGGGTGCGTTTAACTGCAGCCTTGAATGTAGAATGTGCCATCTCCGTGCTGTTCAGGAATGGGGAGTAGGGAGGAAGGCGCTTCAGCTGGATCATTGGGTTGGTACCTTCAGGGAGTTGGGCTCGCACGTGAGGCCTCGCATTGTCGTATATGAGGTATAGGGGCTCGTCGTCTGGGAAAACTGCAGCACACTCTTGAACAGTGTCCGCAAGAAACTCCTCGAATCTCTCTCGCGTCACAGTTTCGAATGCGATTCGGTGGTGCACCAAGCTGAGTTCACTAGAAACAGCGAAGGTGACATTGCAATTCCTCCCTCGTTGTCTGTCGACGACTCGTCTTGCGACGATCCCTCGCGGAGCGTCGAGTCCAGACGTTATAACCGGTCTCGTCAATGAAGACTAGATGCGCCAGAACACCATGCTGCAGGAACCACTCAGCATACTGGACGCGTTGATGAAGTACTTCAGGGGAATTTCTCGCTTCAGGAACGTCCTCCACTAGTTTCAGTGTAATCATCATCCCATCCAAGGCCCTGGCTATGGTGGCAGTAGAAACCCCGGGCTTCTCCGGCAGATGCTCACTCAAACTAGCCTTCATCTGCAGAAGTGTCAAGATGGGATTAGCGTCAAGGATGCCTTGCAGATGGTTTCGCATCTCGCCATCCATCTTTTTTGTTGTGGGTTGCTCCTCCTCTTGCCAGCGTCTGTCGCCTTCCAGTCCTCAAATATGTTGCAACAATTGATCTTGCTGTGGACTTGTTGATGTTCAAATTGACCGCAAGCTCAAGGTAGTCTTGCTCATTTCCCTCGAAGGCCTCAATCAACCTTTCTCGATCTACCTGGGACACTCTGGCGTAGCAACCACGAGCTGCCATTTCTAGAAATATGCGTATAAAACTGTAGCGAAAGCTCGTCTTCGAAGTACATCGGCAAGGTGACTCCTGTGCCAATAAGTGAACCGTATTTATGCATTTAACATTCTAAAGGAAACAAAAGTATAACAGAGCGTTTTTTTGATTGTACAAATGACAGAAATGCCTGCCCAATAATGAATTTGAATGACCAAACACACGCTTCGAAAAGCTCCTGCGAATTTGAACGCTGTTTTGTTGAATTGTTAAATTGCATGGTTATTTTGTTAAATCGAATGACGCAACAGTACTTTTGCCTAGTCATAAAACGAAATCGAATGACCATTTTCAGCAGCATTCAATTTCGCGCGAAATAGAATGGCGCAGTGGTTAAATTGGCTGCTCATTTGCCGAAATTGACCGAGAAAACCTATATTTAAAAACAATTTTTTAATAACAATGGAAGTGACACATTTCCATGGAGAGCGGTGGTTCATTGGTAGAATTCTCGCCTGCCACGCGGGAAGCCGGGGTTCGATTCCCGGACGATACATTGGTAGATATTTTTGTGTAATTATAAACACCGAGATAAAATTACAAGGGAAAGGCAGAACGACAGCATTCCAAGGAGCATCGGTGGTTCAGTGGTAGAATTCTCGCTTGCCACGCGGGAGGCCCGGGTTCGATTCCCGGCTAATGCATTGGTAGATACTTTTGTGTAATCTTCTCAAGAACCTGCCGATTCGTGCATTACAACACTGGAGAAATGTATTCAAGAGATTCGAAGTTGGATGAGACAAAACTACCTGAAATTGAACGACGAAAAAACAGAATTTGTTCTATTTGGATCACGTCAGCAATTGTCTAAAGTTTCTCTTCCATTTATTACAATTGGTGACTCGCAGATAACCCCCTCATCACAAGCACGTAATTTGGGTGTTATATTTGACTCGACAATGACTTTAAAACCTCATATCTCCAACATTGTTCGCATATCATCATTTCATATCAGAAATATTAGCCGAATAAGGAAATACTTGAATAAAAGTGCTGCTGAACAAATTATACATGCGTTTGTCACATCACGGAACGGGAATGCTCTCCTCTACGGTCTCCCGCAGAATCAAATATCGCGTATTCAGCACATACAAAACACAGCAGCTCGTGTTGTGACTTTGTCCAGAAAATCATGCCATATCACGCCAATCTTGAAAGAACTGCACTGGCCTCCTGTTTCACAGAGAATTGTTTTTAAACTTATGCTAATTGTTCACAAATCTTTTAATAACATTGCTCCAATTTATATTTCTGAACTGCTTAAAGTCTACACTCCATCACGCAATTTGCGCTCCATCAACATGTCACTCCCAAAGGAACCAACTTCAAAACGGAACTGGGGTCATAGGTCTTTTTCTGTCGCGGCTCCGAGACTCTGGAATCATCTTCCAACTAAACTCAAATCTTGTCATAGTATAACTAGATTTAAGTCGGTGCTTAAAACTCATCTTATGTCACAATTCTTCAAAGATGATGTATATTTGTAATGGCATTGTAGGTACATATATCTCAGTACATAATTTTTCCCTGTGCTATCATTGTATATTGTTTGTATTCATGTTTTATCTTTGTTACCGCGCCTTGAGCGCCCAGCAGGGTGGATATGTGCGCGCTACAAATCTTTATTATTATTATTATTAATTATAAACACAGAGATAAAATTACGAGGAAAAGGCGGAACGACAGCATTTCAAGGAGCATCGGTGGTTCAGTGGTAGAATTCACGCCTGCCACGCGGGAGGCCCGGGTCCGTTTCCCGGCCGATGCATTGGTAGATATTTTTTGGAGCATCGGTGGTTCAGTGGTAGAATTCTCGCCTGACACGCGGGAGGCCCGGGTTCGATTCCCGGCCGATGCATTAGTAGACATTTTTGTGTAATTATAAACACCGAGATAAAATTACAAGGGAAAGGCAGAACAACAGCATTTCAAGGAACATCGGTGGTTCATTGGTAGAATTTTCGCCTGCCACGCGGGAGGCACGGGTTCGATTCCCAGCAGATGTGTTAGTAGATATTTTTGTGTAATTATAAACACCGAGATAAAATTACAAGGGAAAGGCAGAACGACAGCATTTCAAGGAGCATCGGTGGTTCAGTGGTAGAATTCTCGACTGCCAGGCGGGAGGCCCGGGTTCGATTCCCGGCCGATGCATTGGTAGATGTTTTTTGGAGCATCGGTGGTTCAGTGGTAGAATTCTCGCCTGCCACGCGGGAGGCCCGAGTTCGATTCCCGGACGATGCATTAGTAGACATTTTTGTTTAATTATAAACACCGAGATAAAATTACAAGGGAAAGGCAGAACGACAGCATTTCAAAGAACAGCGGTGGTTCAGTGGTAGAATGCTTGTCTGCTACGCGGGAAGCACGGTTCGATTCCCAGCCGTTGTATTAGTTGATATTTTTGTGTAATTATAAACAACGAGATAAAATTACAAGGAAAAGCAGAACGACAGTATTTCAAGGAGCATCGGTGGTTAAGTGTTAGAATTCTCGCGGGACACGCGGGAGTCCCTGGTTCGATTCCCGGCCGATGCATTGATAGACATTTTTGTGTAATTACAAAAACCAAGATAAAATTACAAGGGAAAGGCAGAACAACAGCATATCAAGGAGCATCGGTGGTTCAGTGGTAGAATTCTCGCCTGCCACGCGGGAGGCCCGGGTTCGATTCCCGGACGATGCATTAGTAGACATTTTTGTGTAATTATAAACACCGAGATAAAATTACAAGGGAAAGGCAGAACGACAGCATTTCAAGGAGCATCGGTGGTTCAGTGGTAGAATTCTCGCCTGCCACGCGGGAGGCCCGGGTTCGATTCCCGGCCGATGCATTGGTAGATATTTTAGGAGCATCGGTGGTTCAGTGGTAGAATTCTCGCCTGCCACGCGGAAGGCCCGGGTTCGATTCCCGGACGATGCATTAGTAGACATTTTTGTTTAATTATAAACACCGAGATAAAATTACAAGGGAAAGGCAGAACGACAGCATTTCAAGGAGCATCGGTGGTTCAGTGGTAGAATTCTCGCCTGCCACGCGGGAGCCCCGGGTTCGATTCCCGGCCGATGCATTGGTAGATATTTTTGTGTAATTATAAACAACGAGATAAAATTACAAGGGAAAGGCAGAACGACAGCATTTCAAGGAGCATCGGTGGTTCAGTGGTAGAATTCTCGCCTGCCACGCGGGAGGCCCGGGTTCGATTCCCGGCCGATGCATTGGTAGATATTTTTTGGAGCATCGGTGGTTCAGTGGTAGAATTCTCGCCTGCCACGCGGGAGGCCCGGGTTCGATTCCCGGACGATGCATTAGTAGACATTTTTGTGTAATTATAAACACCGAGATAAAATTACAAGGGAAAGGCAGAACGACAGCATTTCAAGGAGCATCGGTGGTTCAGTGGTAGAATTCTCGCCTGCCACGCGGGAGGCCCGGGTTCGATTCCCGGCCGATGCATTGGTAGATATTTTTGTGTAATTATAAACAACGAGATAAAATTACAAGGGAAAGGCAGAACGACAGCATTTAAAGGACCATCGGTGGTTCAGTGGTAGAATTCTCGCCTCCCACGCGGGAGCCCCGGGTTCGATTCCCGGTCGATGCATTGGTAGATATTTTTGTGTAATTATAAACAACGAGATAAAATTACAAGGGAAAGGCAGAATAACAGCATTTCAAGGAGCATCGGTGGTTAAGTGTTAGAATTCTTGCGTGCCACGCGTGAGTCCCTGGTTCGATTCCCGGCCGATGCATTAGTAGACATTTTTGTGTAATTATAAACACCGAGATAAAATTACAAGGGAAAGGCAGAACGACAGCATTTCAAGGAGCATCGGTGGTTCAGTGGTAGAATTCTCGCCTGCCACGCGGGAGGCCCGGGTTCGATTCCCGGTCGATGCATTGGTAGATATTTTTGTGTAATTATAAACAACGAGATAAAATTACAAGGGAAAGGCAGAAGGACAGCATTTCAAGGAGCATCGGTGGTTCAGTGGTAGAATTCTCGCCTCCCACGTAGGAGGCCTGGGTTCGATTCCCGGTCAATGCATTGGTAGATATTTTTTGTGTAATTATAAACACCGAGATAAAATTACAAGGGGAAGGCAGAACGACAGCATTTCAAGGAGCATCGGTGGTTCAGTGGTAGAATTCTCGCCTACCACGCGGGAGGCCCGGGTTCGATTCCCGGACGATGCATTAGTAGACATTTTTGTTTAATTATAAACACCGAGATAAAATTACAAGAGAAAGGCAGAAGGACAGCATTTCAAGGAGCATCGGTGGTTCAGTGGTAGAATTCTCGACTGCCACGCGGGAAGCACGGGTTCGATTCCCAGCCGATGTGTTAATAGATATTTTTGTATAATTATAAACACCGAGATAAAATTACAAGGGAAAGGCAGAACGACAGTATTTCAAGGAGCATCGGTGGTTCAGTGGTAGAATTCTCGCCTGCCACGCGGGAGCCCCGGGTTCGATTCCCGGCCGATGCATTGGTAGATATTTTTGTGTAATTATAAACAACGAGATAAAATTACAAGGGAAAGGCAGAACGACAGCATTTCAAGGAACATCGGTGGTTCAGTGGTAGAATTCTCGCCTGCCACGCGGGAGGCCCGGGTTCGATTCCCGGTCGATGCATTGGTAGATATTTTTGTGTAATTATAAACAACGAGATAAAATTACAAGGGAAAGGCAGAATAACAGCATTTCAAGGAGCATCGGTGGTTAAGTGTTAGAATTCTTGCGTGCCACGCGGGAGTCCCTGGTTCGATTCCCGGCCGATGCATTAGTAGACATTTTTGTGTAATTATAAACACCGAGATAAAATTACAAGGGAAAGGCAGAACGACAGCATTTCAAGGAGCATCGGTGGTTCAGTGGTAGAATTCTCGCCTGCCACGCGGGAGGCCCGGGTTCGATTCCCGGTCGATGCATTGGTAGATATTTTTGTGTAATTATAAACAACGAGATAAAATTACAAGGGAAAGGCAGAAGGACAGCATTTCAAGGAGCATCGGTGGTTCAGTGGTAGAATTCTCGCCTCCCACGTAGGAGGCCTGGGTTCGATTCCCGGTCAATGCATTGGTAGATATTTTTTGTGTAATTATAAACACCGAGATAAAATTACAAGGGGAAGGCAGAACGACAGCATTTCAAGGAGCATCGGTGGTTCAGTGGTAGAATTCTCGCCTCCCACGTAGGAGGCCTGGGTTCGATTCCCGGTCAATGCATTGGTAGATATTTTTTGTGTAATTATAAACACCGAGATAAAATTACAAGGGGAAGGCAGAACGACAGCATTTCAAGGAGCATCGGTGGTTCAGTGGTAGAATTCTCGCCTCCCACGTAGGAGGCCTGGGTTCGATTCCCGGTCAATGCATTGGTAGATATTTTTTGTGTAATTATAAACACCGAGATAAAATTACAAGGGGAAGGCAGAACGACAGCATTTCAAGGAGCATCGGTGGTTCAGTGGTAGAATTCTCGCCTGCCACGCGGGAGGCGCATGATCGATTCCAGTCCGATGCATTGGTAGATATTTTTTGGAGCATCGGTGGTTCAGTGGTAGAATTCTCGCCTGCCACGCGGGAGGCCCGGGTTCGATTCCCATACGATGCATTAGTAGACATTTTTGTGTAATTATAAACACCGAGATAAAATTACAAGGGAAAGGCAGAACGACAGCATTTCAAGGAGCATCGGTGGTTAAGTGTTAGAATTCTCGCGGGACACGCGGGAGTCCCTGGTTCGATTACCGGCCGATGCATTGATAGACATTTTTGTGTAATTACAAAAACCAAGATAAAATTACAAGGGAAAGGCAGAACGACAGCATTTCAAGGTGCATCGGTGGTTCGGTGGTTCGGTGGTTCGTTGGTTCGGTGGTTCAGTGGTAAAATTCTCGCCTGCCACGCGGGAAGCACGGGTTCGATTCCCAGCCGATGTATTAGATGATATTTTTGTGTAATTATAAACACCGAGATAAAATTACAAGGGAAAGGCAGAACGACAGCATTTCAAGGAGCATCGGTGGTTCAGTGGTAGAATTCTCGCCTGCCATGCGGGAGGCCCTTGTTCGATTCCCGGACGATGCATTAGTAGACATTTTTGTGTAATTATAAACACCGAGATAAAATTACAAGGGAAAGGCAGAACGACAGCATTTCAAGGAGCATCGGTGGTTCTGTGGTAGAATTCTCGCCCGCCACGCGGAAGGCCCGGGTTCGATTCACGGCTAATAATAATAATAATAATAATAATAATAATAATAATAATAATGTATAGATTTATATAGCGCACGTATCCACCAACTAAGTGGCGCTCAAGGCGCATTATATTATTATCCCTGCTCATAAGGCTCATAAGGCTCATAAATCATTCCTGAAACCATCTCAGCTCCCTGGGGAGTATACAGCTCAATTGCTGCCATTTCTAGCGCATATAGAGCAAACCATCTCTGCCTTCACAGATACCCATTTAACCCCTGGGTGGAGAGAAGCAATTATGGTTAAGTGTCTTGCTCAAGGACACAGGTGTCACGGCCGGGGCTCGAACCCACACTCTGCTGCTGGCAACACCAGAACTTGAGTTCAGTGCGCTAGACCGCACGACAATGCATTAATAGATATTTTTGTGTAATTATAAACAACAAGATAAAATTACAAGGGAAAGGCAGAACGACAGCATATCAAGGAGCATCGGTGGTTCAGTGGTAGAATTCTCGCCTGCCACGCGGGAGGACTGGGTTCTATTCCAGGCTGATGCATTAGTAGAAAATTTTTGTGTAATTATAAACACCGAGATAAAATTACAAGGGAAAATCAGAACGACAGCATTTCAAGGAGCATCTGTGGTAAAATTCTCGACTGCCACGCGGGAGGCCCGGGTTCGATTCCCGGACGATGCATTAGTTGACATTTTTGTGTAATTATAAACACCGAGATAAAATTACAAGGGAAAGGCAGAACGATAGCATTTCAACGAGCATCGGTGGTTCAGTGGTAGAATTCTCGCCTGCCACGCGGGAGGCCCGGGTTCGATTCCCGGCCGATGCATTGGTAGATATTTTTGTGTAATTATAAACAACGAGATAAAATTACAAGGGAAAGGCAGAACGACAGCATTTCAAGGAGCATCGGTGGTTCAGTGGTTGAATTCTCGCCTGCCACGCGGGAGGCCCGGGTTCGATTCCCGGCCGATGCATTGGTAGATATTTTTTGGAGCATCGGTGGTTCAGTGGTAGAATTCTTCGCCTACCACGCGGGAGGCCCGGGTTCGATTCCCGGACGATGCATTAGAAGACATTATTGTTTAATTATAAACACCGAGATCAAATTACAAGGGAAAGGCAGAACGACAGCATTTCAAGGAGCATCGGTGGTTCGGTGGTTCGGTGGTTCGGTGGTTCGGTGGTTCGGTGGTTCGGTGGTTCGGTGGTTCGGTGGTTCGGTGGTTCGGTGGTTCGGTGGTAGAATTCTCGCCTGCCACGCGGGAAGCACGGGTTCGATTCCCAGATGATGTATTAGTTGATATTTTTGTGTAATTATAAACACCGAGATAAAATTACAAGGGAAAGTCAGAACGACAGCATTTCAAGGAGCATCGGTGGTTCAGTGTTAGAATTCTTGCCTCCCACGCGGGAGGCCCGGGTTCGATTCCCGGACGATGCAATAGTAGACATTTTTTATGTAATTATAAACACCGAGATAAAATTACAAGGGAAAGGCAGAACGACAGCATTTCAAGGAGCATCGGTGGTTCGGTGGTTCGGTGGTTCGGTGGTTCGGTGGTTCGGTGGTTCGGTGGTTCGGTGGTTCGGTGGTTCGGTGGTTCGGTGGTTCGGTGGTTCGGTGGTTCGGTGGTTCGGTGGTTCGGTGGTTCGGTGGTTCGGTGGTTCGGTGGTTCGGTGGTTCGGTGGTTCGGTGGTTCGGTGGTTCGGTGGTTCGGTGGTTCGGTGGTTCGGTGGTTCGGTGGTTCGGTGGTTCGGTGGTTCGGTGGTTCGGTGGTTCGGTGGTTCGGTGGTTCGGTGGTTCGGTGGTTCGGTGGTTCGGTGGTTCGGTGGTTCGGTGGTTCGGTGGTTCGGTGGTAGAATTCTCGCCTGCCACGCGGGAAGCACGGGTTCGATTCCCAGATGATGTATTAGTTGATATTTTTGTGTCATTATAAACACCGAGATAAAATTACAAGGGAAAGGCAGAACGACAGCATTTCAAGGAGCATCGGTGGTTCAGTGTTAGAATTCTTGCCTGCCACGCGGGAGGCCCGGGTTCGATTCCCGGACGATGCAATAGTAGACATTTTTTGTGTAATTATAAACACCGAGATAAAATTACAAGGGAAAGGCAGAACGACACCATTTCAAGGAGCATCGGTGGTTCAGTGGTAGAATTCTCGACTGCCACCCGGGAAGCACGGGTTCGATTCCCAACCCATGTATTAGTTGATATTTTTGTGTAATTATAAACACCGAGATAAAATTACAAGGGAAAGGCAGAACGACAGCATTTCAAAGAGCATCGGGGCGGGAGAATC
>CM055831.1:31351121-31426178 GCA_029582265.1 Zoroaster sp. YZ-2022
GATAACTTTTTTAAAATTATCAGGGCATGAATCAAATGACAAAGTTGCATAAACATTGACCATTTTTCATTGAAACAAGTTGTGAAATCTCATTCAGGTTTCTAACCAAAGCACTGTAGGTTTCTATGCAATTATTTCTGTCCCATTCAGACAGAAATTACCTTCAGAAACCCATGACTCTTAATATCATAAATGAGCAACTAATTCAACATAATAATTTGTGAAATTACAAAGAGAGCTTCATTTGTCTTGATTTAAATTTACTTTTCAACATATAGATTATTGTACACTTTTAAAATAAGTATTCATATAGCTTTATACATTATATTAACACTTTCAAATGATAATCTTCATCAATTATGTAATTTAATTGTATATATTGCAATGAACAAATTGTTTTGAGGTTTTCCTGTCCCAATCCCAAATAACTTCCAATGGCAGATCCGGGTGGGGACCTTGGGGGATGAAGCCCTCCTCCCTGCTTTTGGTATTTGTCATGATTATACCTTGTAAGTTGGTTGATATAAATACTAAGCACTGTACATTATCTATATATGAGCATGATTCCATGTGGATCCAGTCTCTTGTAGAGTCTTCAATGAGAGTAATGACCTTCATTATACTGTCATTTATTTAGTTGCTACAGTTCATCATCTCATGTGCATCACCAGGAGGTTTGAAGGATGTGAACAAACCTCCTTCTAGATTTGGATTCTATTTTAATGAAAAAGCAAAGATGCCACTTCTATTCTAAAACAAACAAAAAACAATTTGTGGATAATGTGAACATTTGATACATTTACAAATGTTCAACTCATAATGAAATTCCTGGTGACACGCATGATACTATGTAATGTTTATATTCAAGTCTTGTGTACTTTTTCATATGTTGGAATCTAATGCACCTTCTTAATAAGGTCAATCCAATTATTTCTGAATGAATTATTTGTACAGGAGGTTACACTTTTGCTAAATTTCTTCCAGTTTGCTTTTCAAGATCTGCATTTATCAACCAACCTGTGAAAGTTTCAGCTTAATGAGGTTGTGTTTAATGTCAAAATAGTGAAAATACTTTTAAATTGTTTGTATTTATTATAATTTGTGTCTCATTCAGTCAGAAATTCAGTCAAGAAATGACTTCATAAATGTGTATTTATATGATAGCTCCCAGACAGAAAGATTTCAAGAGATGTTTGATTCCATCATCAACTTTACACCAAGTAATTATATGTAAATCTATGTAACCTCCTTCAGAAATTATTTTGTTTTGTAATTCACAATTTGTCCATTCCTCAATGGAGTAACTAAATTTCAAGCCACTGAAAACCTCAAACTGTGCTCTAATGTTTCTTTGTTGATAATTCAACATAAATATTCATTTGCAGACTTTCAAGGATATTTGTTTCACAATCTCCTTTAATTACGGGTATATCATCTAGAGACTTTGGTTATTACTTATTAGTGATTGTTGATTAAGTTCAATTTAGTTTCAATAAGATTTAATTTACTCGTCATTCATATTGCAATCCATAAAGCTCTCTCTGCATGTACATAGAGAATAATCAAAATAAAATATTGTATAAATCTAATTTTGTAAATTAAATAAATGATATGAATACTTTGAATCATTTTCATTTCTTTTGGTTGTATATCATGGGTCTATCCAACGAGGGGGGGGGGGGGCAAAAACATTATTATTAGTTCACAATCATCAAAGGTATTTAATGTTTCTATGCAATCATTTCTGTCCCATTCCAGACAGAAATTACCTTCAGGAAACCCATGACTCTTAATCTCATAAATGAGCAACTAATTCAACATAATAATTTGTGAAATTACAAAAGAGGAGCTTCACTTGTCTTGATTTAAATTTACCTTTCAACATATATGATTATTGTACACTTTTATAAATGATAACCTTCATCAATTGTGTAATAAGCTTAACTGTATACAATGCAATGAACCAATGGCAGATCTGGTGGGTGTGGGGGCCTTGGGAGATGAAGCCCCCCTCCCTGCTTTGGGTACATTATCTATATATATATGAGCATAATTCCATGTGGAATTCAATGAGGGTAATGACCTTCATCATTCCTTAACTTGAGACCTACTTGGCATCTCTTAATTTGTATGGTATTTTGTTATCTAATTATACCTTGTAGAAGTTGGTTGATATAAATACTAAGCACTGTACATTATCTATATATATGAGCATGATCTCATGTGGATCCAGTCTCTTGTAGAGTCTTCTAACAGGGTACCGGACCTTCATCTTTCCTTAACTTGAGACCTACTTGGCATCTCTTAATTTGTAAGGTATTGTGTTTTCTAATTATACCCTGGTAGTTGGGTTGAGTAAATACCAAGCACTGTACATTATTATTCATATATGGTTACGATTCCATGTGGATCCAGTCTCTGTAGAGTCTTCAATGAGGGTACGGACCTTCATCATTCCTAACCGAGACCTACTGGCATCTCTTAATTTCAGAAGTGGTATTGCGTTATCTAATTATACCTTGTGGTAGTTGGCTGATATAAATACCAAGCACTGTAACATTATCTATATATATGAGCATGATTCCATGTGGATCCAGTCTCTTGTAAGAGTCTTCAATGAGGTAATGACCTTCATCATTCTTTAACTTGAGACCTACTTCTGGCAATTTCTTTAATTTGTATGGTACGTTGTCTAATTATATTCCTTGTAGAAGGTTGGTTGATATAAAATAATAAGCACTGCAATATTATCCATATATATGAGCATATTTATCTCCATGGGGATCCAGTCTCTTGTAGAGTCTTCAATGAGGGTAATGACCTTCACTATCGTTCCTTAACTTGAGATCCATTTCTGGCAACTTTTTAATTTGTAAGGTATTGTGTTATCTTAATTATACCTTTGTAGAAGTTGGTTGATATAAATACTAAGCACTGTACATTAATATCTGATATGGGGACCCGGACCGTGCGAAAATGAGTCGGAAGATGCAAATACTTCAGAGTTGGAGATAGCGGATTACGTAGAACCTTACGAGTCATGCATGTGTGGTCGAAAGTAATTTTTTTGTTTTCGGAAAGAAATAAGTAGAAAACATGCTAATAAATCTACCAAAAAAAAAAGATTTTTTCGACCCACGCACACCACGCATGACCCGTGTTTAGGTGTCCGTATTCGCAGATTCATGCGACCATTTTTACCGACGGGTCATTTCATACTGCCCGGGTCACATGCATGAGCATGAGCATGATCCATGTGGATCCAGTCTCTTGTAGAGTCTTCAATGAGGGTAATGACCTTCATCATTCCTTAACTTGAGACCTACTTGGCATCTCTTAATTTGTATGGTATTGTGTTATCTAATTATACCTTGTAGAAGTTGGTTGATATAAATACTAAGCACTGTACATTATCTATATATATGAGCATGATTCCATGTGGATCCAGTCTCTTGTAGAGTCTTCAATGAGGGTAATGACCTTCATCATTCCTTAACTTGAGACCTACTTGACATCTCTTAATTTGTATGGTATTTTGTTATCTAATTATACCTTGTAGAAGTTGGTTGATATAAATACTAAGCACTGTACATTATCAATGAGGATGATTCCATTTGGATCCATACAGCCTCTTGTAGAGTCTTCAATGACTCTACAAGATGAAGGTTATCACCTGATAACTTTCACCATACTTTCATCAACTAAAACCTACCTAAAGTGTTTTAGATGGTAGGGTTTCATTTTGTATTCTTTTATCTCATCATTTTATTTGATCAAATAATTGATCAAATCAACATTGGTAATAACTAGATTATCAAATTAAAAAATTATTACATTAAAACTTAATTGGTGTAAAGTTGGTACAAGTATCAAGCATCCTGGGAAATGATGTTGTTTGAAGTGTTTTCATCTTTGAGAAAACAGGAATTATAATGTAGAATTTACAAAATGTTGTTTTCTTAAAAAGTTGTTTTCTCCAAAACTTCATCACCTATTGTGATGAAACATTCATGATATGTGTCCTGGGTTCTTAAACTACATCTGAAGGATGTGAACCCCTGGTGATGTTATTAAGGCATTACCATACCTCAGACTAGTGATATGTGTCCTGGGTTCTTAAACTACATCTGAAGGATGTGAACCCTAGTGATGTTATTAAGGCATTACCATACCTCAGACTTGAAGGATGTGAACCCCTGGTGGTGTTATTAAGGCATTACCATACCTCAGACTAGCCACACAACCTCAAATAATTCATAGAATGGTCTCCCATCCAAGTACTGACTGCGGTCAATGTTGCTTAACTCTGGCAATCATGCCACAAATTTATGAAAAATAAAGCATTCATGATGTTTAAAGAATATATTTTAAAATGAAAGTAATTCAGAAGGAAATAATTTCTCAGGATGATTGATACCTTTACAAACTTCACATCAAGTTAGCTTTCATATAATAATTGTGTCATTTTGTAATCAGGTCAAATTTAACAATGGTCTACCATACCTTTTTTACAATTTTTGTTATAATTTAAAAAATCAAGTATGAGATTTAATTTTTGGAACCCAGTGGAAATTGTTATTTTGGTCAATCGTATTCTATTTCTGATAGTTTTCACTTATATTTTCCACACATCAATGAAATAACTCAAATCTATGCTCTATGTGTCTTTGCTAATTAATTTTCAACATGAATATTGTAGATTTTGTTTTCTTAAAATTCCCTCCTCTAATTTGTCCATAATCTAGAGAGAGAGACTGATATTTTATTGATTATTATTAAGTGTTATTAGATCAGATTGTAATATAAATTCATTTGACTCTTTGTTTTCAATCAAAACAATATTATAACAAGTCAATTCCTGAGGACGATCAGAGCATACTGATCGAAACGTCGAGTTGTACCACCAGTTCTTTTCAGAACTAATTACTACTCAATTGAGATTCCACATGGTGTCACCGCAATTAGTCTTACTTAACAAGTCAATTCATTGTTTGTTCCCACAATCTCCCTCCTCAGTTGAGTGATGTCAATAAATCAAATCTCTTAACTTATAATTTTTACTTACATGTATGTTTCATTATTATTGTAGTTCACATCCTTGTTGCTTTCTTCATCAAAATAAACTGATATTGTCGCAATTATTTCTATATATGGGATGAAAAGGAACCAAATTATGAGGTTAATCAAATGTTAGAATTATTTGCCAACTGAAGAATGGAGTAGCTTTATTGTAAATGTGAATCCAAATACATAGGTCCTGTATTTGAAGTATGTTCTGATGACCCAGTTCTTACTAAGAATCTGCTGTAAGTCATTTGACTATCATACCCTTATCAGCTAATTGATCTTCAAGTATCAGTCTGTCAAGTATAAAACAATACACTGTACATCTATGTGTTACTTATTGCATACATGTAGGACCATTTAAACTGTGTGTGAGATAAAACTCAATTCTAAATTTATGTTAAAGGAAATAGTTAAAGAGGCACTCTAAGGTCAAATTCAGTTTTGTGATGCACTCATTTTCCAATAGATAGAGTCCTTATTAAAGTGTGAAAAAAATTACAAGTCTCTAACTTCACTTTAAAGTGGTGTAACATATCATTTTATTTGATACCCTTTCAGAGCGATATTTGAAACATGACGTCACTATTTTCTTACGGTAAATGAGTCTGTAACATTCCATACAGGAATTTTTGTTTGTCAAAAGTCAATTTCAACGCCGATTTGATCAAATATTGTGGAGATTCAGGAATGAACTGCAAATTCACCGTACAAAAATGTAGAGATCCATTTATTTGAAATGTGACGTCACTGTTGTCTTTGGATGTTAACAAATTTCACACAGGAAGGTTATCAAATAAAATGACATTTTACATCACTTTAACGTGAGGTTAGAGACTAATTTTTTTTGGAAATTTTTTCACACTTTAATAAGGACTCTAGTTATTGGAAAATCACAAAACTAAATTTGACCTTAGAGCCCCTCTTTAAGAAGTTTACATAGTGCATTATTTCTGTATAACTAAAACTATACATAACATCCAGCTTATTAACAAATGTTCAATTCTTTAGTTAAGAAATTAATATTCATCTCAAGAAACTAGAAGTCATGTCTTTGCAATGAGTATGACAGGCCCAAGGCCAAAGGGAAGGGTTTAGGGGATGTGAAATAAGTATAGAAAATTACCCCCAAAAATGTTTGAATATTTCTTCCTGAAAAGAATCATTCTCATCGGCAAAACAACAACAAAGACAATGTTTGTCTCTATCACAATTCATTCCAAAAGAATCATTCTCATCGGCAAAACAACAACGAAGACAATGTTTGTCTCTATCACAATTCATTCCAAAAGAATCATTCTCATCGGCAAAACAACAACAAAGACAATGTTTGTCTCTATCACAATTCATTCCAAAAGAATCATTCTCATCGGCAAAACAACAATGAAGACAATGTTTGTCTCTATCACAATTCATTCCAAAAGAATCATTCTCATCGGCAAAACAACAATGAAGACAATGTTTGTCTCTATCACAATTCATTCCAAAAGAATCATTCTCATCGTTAAAACAACAACAAAGACAATGTTTGTCTCTATCACAATTCATTCCAGTAAGTCAGTGATTGAAATATATACAAATACTTCCGACAGTTAAATTCTTAATTTAAACAATTAAAGAGATAAAATTAATTGTACAAATTCAATATCTGGAATGCTCATTTTAGATTAAAGTATATTTTATATCCACTAAATCTGAATGTACATGTATCTTACTTGTAGGGGTACATATCTGGCATGCCATGTAAAAAGTAATGTCGTTCTCCCTCCTCCCCAAACTTTTTTGGTTCCATCCCTGGTCACCACTTTTCAATACCTTCTGACATCCCTATGGTCAGGACTAAGGACTTACATCATAGATGAACCATCATCTGTTCCTGTACTTCATCATACTGGCTTCATCAGCTGTATGGAGTATCATCTAGGAGTCATGCTTAATGAGTGACTGGGTACAATGACATCATGCAGTGGGTACTGCAGGGGTGACTGGGTACAATGACATCATGCAGTGGGTACTGCAGGGGTGACTGGGTACAATGACATCATGCAGTGGGTACTGCAGGGGTGACTGGGTACAATGACATCATGCAGTGGGTACTGCAGGGGTGACTGGGTACAATGACATCATGCAGTGGGTACTACAAGGGTGACTGGGTGCAATGACATCATGCAGTGAGTACTGCAGGGGTGACTGTGTTCAATGACATCATGCAGTGGGTATAGTCTTGGTGCAAGACGTTACTCGTGATTTTATGCGTACATGCGCCGATCCGCTGTGATTTGATAAACCAATCGCCGCTGCGGGCGCCATTTATTCCTGTAAACGGCCGCGCCACCTTTTGTCCAGAGTAACGTCTTGGCCAGTTTGCATGGTGAGGTATGTGACCTTTCATGCATATTCAACTTGTGGTTTAAGAGAATACTACGCAAGCGCACAAATGGCAACAGCTCACCGCATAATCAGCAAGCCAGCCTGGTGACTTGCTACATTGTTATGTATGTGTAATGTACTAATGTACATGTACAGTACATTGTGTACATTATACATATAATACGTAAATACACTGTATGTGCTTGCTGCATGACATGTACAGTACTTTATATAGGTTTGACAGCGTTAACGTTCACGGCCGGTCAAACCTCATTACGTTTGTATACGAAGTAATGTACATGTACAGTACATTTACAGGTCAAAATGAGTTGGCAATTTTTGACGAGTAAAATCGTTATATTGTATTGTTGAGGGTGGTGATAATGACATTTAAACCCAGTCAACGATTCTCCCGTGTGCAGTGACCACAGTTCAATAATCAAAAACAGTCAGTTGACTGATTTTGACCACTGTCTGTAGCTATACAAAAGTATGAGGGTATACAATGATAGACTAGTTACTTTATGTAACATACTTGAGGCATTTTATTTATAAAATTTCTGTACTGGAGTTGCCAATACAAAATGAATTTGCCATAGTGCCATGTTTCGATTGGTAAATTTGACTGAGCTGAACCAGGTAATTTGCCCATCTGAAGTTGTTTACTCCTCCAGCTGATTACGAGAAAATTCTTTGTAAACCGTTTCAAAAAGCAAAACAATGCAACCTATGTATGGTATCTGTGCATAGAACATATAATAAACAAAAAATAAGACATGATATTTAAAGCTTAAAAGATTTAAAATACTTGTGACATTTATTTTGTAGTCAAGATAGTTATACAATTATAAACAAATGTTATAAAAAATGTTTGGCTGAGCACAGACAATTTGACTGAACTGTCACATAAACCTGAAACAATTATTCACTAGTTTTCTCAAAACGTGAGCACCTATTGTGATGAAATTTCCACTGGTTATATTTATGATATGCCCCTTAAAAACTACAGGACTGGAATACAATTTACCTGTCCCCAAACCAATGATTTACGTTCCCATTAACCCTAACCACCCCACATCACACAAAATCCTGTATGAGGTATTGGAGCATTTTGGGTGATTGAGGAAGGATGCTATATATGTTCAGCTATTTTGGGTGATGCAGTATGGTACATGTACTAACAACTGACATGACACTTTGACTGCAAAAACACCTGTGTCAATATCAGTTGACTGAGCCAACAAAAAAACAAAAGCAAAAACATGTATTTTTGTTCATAATAAAGGGATAAAGGCAAAGGGCACCCTACACACGAAATACAGCACAATATATTGGGTAATTTTGGAGTATTCAGGAACCTTCTAAATTTTATGAAGACATTTTGTAGCATTTTGTGTGATTGAGGATGCATCCTACCTAAAAGGGCCTGGGGGTTAGGGTTAAAAAAGGGGATGATTGGTAATAAACAAAAACTAAACGAACTCAATGAATTATTATCTAAATGCATACTTGCTTATAAGATGGTAATAGTACAAAACATTCTCAGAATTTACTCTATCTGACATATTTTCTGGTAACAATACAATTTAATTTATTTAAAACTCAATGGTGTTATATTTTAGTGTTAGAGTCCTTAGTAAATGTACACTGAACTTTTGGGCCAATTATTGTTTTTTAATCGATGCATGGTGTTTGTATGTTAAACATGAAATACAAAAAGAGCTTTCGTCATTATAATAATAATAATAATGTGTGGACTTATATAACGCACGTATCCACCAACTGAGTGGTGCTCAAGGCGCATTATATTATTACCCCTGCTCATAAGGCTCATAAATCATTCCTGAAACCATCTCAGCTCCCTGGGGAGTATACAGCTCAATTGCTGCCATTACAGCGCATATAGGGCTAATCAACCATTTAACCCCTGGGTGGAGAGAAGCAATTATGGTTAAGTGTCTATGACACCACTGTAACTATACCCTCAAGCTATAAAAACTATCATGGGATCCACAAAATTCAGTGTACTGGGCCTTTTGTGAACTACATGTATAATGTCAATTGTATCTAACAAAATTGGGAAACAAATTAAATGGTTGTAACTGAATGTTTGCCATACCAAGGACTGTTGCAGTGGTGTTTTATTGTACAAGAATAATTGTCACAAATTTAATACTATTGAACACTTCTATTAAAGAATAACACCACCCCCAAAGAGGGTATTCCACGGTTTCCAGAAACAATAAAAATAAACAAACAAAACAAAAAGGTTGCTTTCATCATTTATACAACTTTGGACATTTTAATTCATGCCTTCAAAACAAAAAATTAAAATTAATTGTGCTGATAAACCAGTAAGTTTTCACAAAGCAATGTACATGTACATAAATTTCTAAAGTGGTGTTAGACTCCAACTCTAACAAATTCAGATACATGTAGATATTGTCTTTCACAATGTTCAAATGCTTCCAATGTGATTTCCTTACATGCTAAAGCATATCGGTTCAAAAACTAATTGAATGGAATACCAATATGACATTCATTTACTATTTCGTTATTATTGAAGTTAGATAGGGCTGTCGGCTCAATAATGTTTTCTTGTACCCTTGTAGATGGCTCTTAAGTTTGGATACATTACTCTGAGAGACAGTCACAACTTGTCATTCAACTGATGCTGTACACAGTCTATGCAGCAATGTATCCTGTGTCTGCTGGTTGGCATATGACTTAGCAGAGCATGTGCTTCCATCACAAGCACACGTTTGGGCACAACGTCACAGCAGTGTTTTTTATTATAGTATTAACTGTCACTGTCGCTTCTTGATGGAAAACTGTTCTTGATGACCATTCATTCCATTGCAAGTTTTCAAACCAGCTCTGTGCTATGATAGTAAATAATAGGTGTCACATTTGGGTGCCATCCCAGCCTGCCCTCCCACAATCTGTTGGGTGACCTACCAATACCACAGTATGGAGACCACAGCAAACAAAACACCAAATATCCCGGTCTTCTTGTGCAAAGCTGCAGATAACTTCTTTTACATGCACTTCTGTGTTGTATGATACATATCAAAGAATGAGTGTAACTCCTTTGAAAGAAGATGTCAAAATAAAGCGCATTCACTGACATTCTTGATGTATGACCCGTATCTCCTGGGCAATCCATTTAAAGACGCCTTCAAATTTTTGTTATAGTCGCCTTGATAACAACATACTTGATGTTAGAGCGTTCGACCCATAGTTCCTCAGGCCCAAGCTTTCAGCAATAGTCCTCCAGTGACTTAACGCAACAACGCATGTACTTGCTTTCAAATGGAATGCAATTCTCCAAGCTGTCCATAACACACCTCCAGAATATGGAGCTCTCACTTGATGAATGGCCCCTGTTAATTTTGACAAAAGATGAAATATTATCATGACAATAAAATTAAATTAATGGAGAATATCCAACAAAAACGAGGTGAGAAAGCACTGTGGGTAGGGAAGCTAAGTACATGATTTTTTTTAATCATCAAAGTGAAGTAAGTGAAGTGAAGAACCATTCAAACACTTTTTCTGACTGCATAACAAACAACAAACGAACATAAAACAAACAAAACATCATAAGGATTAACACTATGTGTCTATAATGAATGGTTAAATTCTGGTTCACTGGCACATTATTGGAATTAATTAGCTGAAGCTGATGAGAAGTTATTGATAAGAGGCTAGTATATGATTATTAATGGTTTCATCTATGTAAATAGGGCATAAAATATGGGTGGAAGAAGCAGTGGACAGGGTAGGAACAAAGCTTTTGAATTTGAGCTATTGGCAGGTCAGTCATAAAATGCCAATTGTTAGTTTTAAGTATAGGCATTCCTTAAACTTTCATTCAAAATAGGCCGACAATGAACAATACAATGAGAACCTTTAGATATTACATGTCAGCAGAGGGTACATAGGTAGAATGTCGTATCCGACCGCCACTTTTTATCATTCAATATAACCAATAATGCAATCTTACCTACCCAGCAAAGTGGAGAACATATGGATGATGATGGTCATATACTTCAAATTATTCCAAGATATTTATTTCATGAAAAATCCAGCATTTTTGGTATTCGATAACTTCCACAGTCATGTCAGTCTGCTCTGATCTTGTCAACTCCCCCATAAGTGACCAACACAGTCATTGTACATGCGCAGTGGCAACTACATTATAATAGGATCGATTTGATTTAATTTTGCCCCAATCTATATATAATAGGATCCTTCTATTTTCTGAAGGGGAGGATTGTTTTAGAAGGGAAATCAAGTCCGAAAACCATCATAAAAGTGGATTTTAAAGATAGTTTTCACTTTCTGTACCCCCAAAAATCGATGGAATCATTTTTATTATTTGGTTAGTGCAATAGTGGTTGTAAAAAAGAAAATCCAAAAAACCCTTAAAAAATTGCGGTCGGATATGACATTCTAATCCTTTATTATTTCATGAAAAATAGCATCCTATTTTCTGAAGGAGAGGATTTTTTTAGAAGGGAAATAAAGTCCGAAAACCATCATAAGAGTGGTTTTTAAAGATAGTTTTCGCTTTCTGTACCCCAAAAAATCAATAGAATAATTTTTTAACTGGTTCGTGGTTGTAAAAAAATTCCAAAAAACCCTTAAAAAGTGGCGGTCGGATACAACATTCTTTCTGGGTCATCGTCTTTTTAGCTATGACCTATAGGCCCCAGTCATTTTTCACAAAATATAGGCCTATTAAATTTAATATTTTAAAAACGGTACCTACCATTAGGCATTACCAATTCCATTTCGATACGTGATCATGATGATGACTTCCGTGCGTGGACACACAATCTACAGGCAAAGCATTATCTTTCCACTAACTGCAGTAAGGTAAGCTCCCGAACCCGGTGGTTAAATAGATAAATAAATCATTACCCTGTGCGAATTGCCAAAGAGCAGTAATTTGTTGACTTTTCAGCTTCTCAATAATTTTTTTTTCAGCGAAATCAATATTCAAATTCAATAGCTTCCTCCACTTCGTTGGATTTTCAATCAGCTATACTATACTAACTCGACGACTAGACTTGCGTTTAGCTATTGTATGTACCAGTTGCATACAAAAGACGTACAGATACCATACAGAGCCCTTGCCTGCAGACAGAGCGATAAATTATGCTAATTACGCTCACACAGTGGCACGCTTGGAATGTCCTCGGAATGTTTCGGGTAAAACTTGCAAAATGGACAAGACCGTTATAGCGGCCCTAATCCTGAAAATTGTATAGCGCCAGCTACGGTGGGTGATTTACGACTGGCGCGGGATCGTGTAACTAGGATCCGCATAATAACGGTCTTGCACAAGACTAGCAGTGGGTACTGCAGGGGTGACTGTGGGTACAATGACATCATGCAGTGGGTACTGCAGGGGTGACTGGGTACAATGACATCATGCAGTGGGTACTGCAGGGGTGACTGGGTTCAATGACATCATGCAGTGGGTACTGCAGGGGTGACTGGGTACAATGACATCATGCAGTGGGTACTGCAGGGGTGACATCAATGGGTCTATGATCCCTCAGTCAGTGTTAACACAGGAGCTCTTTCTGTGGAAATAATAAGTGAATTTATATAAATATAGATGTTTGTGCTTCAGAAAAATGGTTCAATGCGCAATAGGTCTCTCGATCATTACTAACATTTGATGGGAAACATTCTAGAGTTGGTTGGAAAACACAATTTTGACTTTGTATTATTGTGGGGTAACATCCAGAGAAGATAAAATCCTTCTGTAGTGGAGTACCCTGACTGCTGATGGTTATTATAGTCAATAAATCATACATATGAACTAGAACATATCATAAATTATAACTCCTCCCCACAAAAACATTTGTTTTATATAAATGAATAAATTTAAAGGGGCAGTTTTGTCACGATCAGAGCAGACTTTTGACAGGGCATGGAATCAGTGTCCTAGTTTAAGATTAACAAAGTGAATAAATATTACTGTCTCATTTATGCAGCAGCAATGCTAATATGACCTAATATGACCTGTGGGGTAGTATTTTCAGTTGCTGAGTTAATCTATATAACTAGCACTCCAATTCCATGCCCTGTTGGTTGAGTTAATCTAAAACTAGCACTCCAATTCCATGCCCTGTTGGTTGAGTTAATCTAAACCTAACACTCTAATTCCATGCCCTGTTGGTTGAGTTAATCTAAACCTAGCACTCTGATTCCATGCCCTGTTGGTTGAGTTAATCTAAACCTAGCACTCTAATTCCATGCCCTGTTGGTTGAGTTAATCTAAACCTAGCACTCTAATTCCATGCCCGGTTGGTTGAGTTAATCTAAAACTAGCACTCTAATTCCATGCCCTGTTGGTTGAGTTAATCTAAAACTAGCACTCTAATTCCATGCCCTGTTGGTTGAGTTAATCTAAAACTAGCACTCTAATTCCATGCCCTGTTGGTTGAGTTAATCTAAAACTAGCACTCTAATTCCATGCCCTGTTGGTTGAGTTAATCTAAAACTAGCACTCTAATTCCATGCCCTGTTGGTTGAGTTAATCTAAAACTAGCACTCTAATTCCATGCCCTGTTGGTTGAGTTAATCTAAAACTAGCACTCTAATTCCATGCCCTGTTGGTTGTGACGATATTGTCCCTTTAAGGTACTTGGCAAGAGAATTAACAATTCTTAGCTAAGTCTTCAACAGCAATAGGTCAATAAGTTTGGGTTCTTAATTACAAACCTGATTCAGTCATAGTTAACAATTCTTAGGGACATGTCTTCAACAGCAATAGGTCAATAGGTTTAGGTTCTTAATTACAAACCTGATTCAGTCATAATTAAGACTGTAGTTGATTACTAGTGAATAGACCTTGCTGTTACTAGATAAGACATAGGATTGATAATTGAAAAATACCCAAATGCTCAAATTTTCCTGTAAAACTGATGATGGTATTAATCTTCCCTGAAATAAATTCAGTGGATATAACTTTAATCAGGATGACCTATAATTAGACAAAATGGTCTTGGGTGACAAATGATCCCAAGATTAATCAACATCAACATTGTTGATATGAAATAATCTATCCAATATCATATACAATACCATTACTCAACACAGCTGAACTTTGACAATAAAGTTCAATGTACGTCACTGAGCCAATAATACACACAAATGTACACTGCATTCACTGTGTAGCAGGCAAACCTATGACCTTGCCACATGACTGTATACGTGTAGCTATAACAATTGAAACTGTGTTTGTCAAGCGCCATTTTGTTTGGGATCCGCCCTAACGTTACATGTAGCAACATTTGCTCTGTCTTCAACAAGAAAAATTGACTTCATTTTGTGTTCAACTGTCTTAAAGTGACTTCAATAAAACAAGGTAAAACCACTGTAGGGTAAGCTAACATTTGTTCATATGTTTTGACAGTGATACAGTGGATAAGATTAGACAGTAGACCAACTGGTTTAAAGTGACTTCAATAAAACAAAGTAAAACCACTGTAGGGTAAGCTAACATTTGTTCATATGTTTTTACAGTGATACAGTGGATAAGATTAGACGGTAGACCAACTGGTTTAAAGCAGGGAAGGGTAAAACATTGGTAATGACCTGATTACAAAATGATTGAATTATTATCCAAAAGCTAACTTGATGTGAAGTTGGTAAGAGGTACAGTTGTACCAATCATCCACAATAATTGTTCAGTATGAAGAGCTCTGATTTCAGAGAAAACACAACAAAATATGCACATTAAAAAGTTGCTTGGTCAGTTTCTGCTCCAAGTGTTTTCTACAAAAATAGTGAATGTTTTTTGTATACTTTTCTCAAGACTTAGACTCTGCTTTGAGCTGAAACTATCACAGGATGGTTGTTTAATATATAATATCTTGATTCAATACATGGGGACACATACCCATAGAAGTAGTTATGACAACATAATCAATGTTGTAACTAAGGCATGGGTGTTGATCGGTGGGAGACAAGGGGACATGCCAATCTTGAGGTGTCGTGGCCGAGCGGTCTAGCTTACCGGATTCAAGTTCTGGTGTTAGCAACAGAATGTGGGTTCGAATCACGGCCGTGACACTTGTGTCCTTGAGCAAGACACTTAATCGTAATTGCTTCTCTCCACCCAGGGGTTAAATGGGTACCTGTGAAGGCAGAGTTGGTTTGCTCTATATGCGCTAGAAATGGCAGCAATTGAGCTGTATACTCCCCAGGGAGCTGAGATGGTTTCAGGAATGATTTATGAGCCTTATGAGCCTTATGAGCCTTATGAGCAGGGATAATAATATAATGCGCCTTGAGCACCACTTAGTTGGTGGATACGTGCGCTATATAAATCCACACATTATTATTATTATTATTATTGATCATAAGACGATGTGATATTGCATCTATTTCAGCAATCGCTATTACAATGCAAAGAAACAAAAATGGACAGAGGAATAACTTTCGTTTAATAATGACTGCAATTTTGCTTGGAATAAAAAAAATTTGCATGGAAGAAAGATACACTTTAAATTTTTTGGCCATTTGGTAGCACTTCTGGCCCTATTTCCGCACACTATTAAAGATAATTGTTTCTGGTAAAATTAGGCCTGTGCGAATAATTCGATTATTCGAATATTCGCGAATAGTTGTTGCTAATCGTACTCGTATTCGCGTTTTTTTAATTATTTGATTAATCGCGCAGGCGCGAATACCTGCAACTATTCGCGAATAATGACCAATTGCCTTCCAAACCATCCATAACTTGTAGTCGTGAAGTGTTTGCTAACTATTCGCAACCACTATTCGTGAGTAATCCTATTAAGCTGGCAATTACAGTTTTGTCTAGTCATGGTAGTAACCATTGTAGTGTTTGCAACTAGTAATGCCTTTGAGGAAGCCGACAAGTCAGGCTGGCTGGCTGTGACTGCAGCGACTGTTACCTGCAATAATGCATTGCCTTTACACAACATAAAAATTGCGGTCGTGAACTGTTCGTGAACTATTTGCGAATACTATTCGTGAGCAATGCTGCCAATTGTACTGTTCTGTCCAGGCACTGCTGGTAGTTGTACGCATTGTAGTATTCGCGAATAGTACTCACGAGTAGTGCCTTTGAGGAAGCCGACAGGGCAGCCTGGATGGCTGTGACTGCATTCGACTGTTACCTGCTGAATGATGATAACGGTGGACTCATTTGTCCCAAGTAAAAACTGTCTTGCCAATTGCCATTGTTCTGTTCAGTGTTCATAGCCTTGTCAATGTCTCATAAATGTTATACAGTGTAATACATTTGTATGAAGGATAAATCACTTCATCACTGCCAGCAACTGGACAATAGGCATTCTGGAGCAGTGGCGTAACTACTAACTGGGGAACAATTTTCGGGGGAACTAGGGATTGCTCCACTTTTTCTAGGGGGAATATCAATACTTGAATCCTGCAGTCTCAAACAGTGATCTATTTTTTTCCTAAATTCTGCACCCGGGGGGGGGGGGGGGGGGGGTACGGACCTCGGCTGGGGGACACGTGCCCCCTGTGCAATAAATATATTTGTTAAATGTAATGGATTATAGAGTAAGCCACATTTTTCATTAGCTATTTAATTGCTGAAACAGTTGTTCTGCAAATGAACTTGCAGAGTGCTGAATGAACATACTTCATATTTTTGTATAGCGTAAACTTAAAAGTAGCATAAACTGAAGGTAATTAAATTTGAACACTACAAAATCATGTAACGTTTTTGTTTTTGAAGAAAAGCTGGAGATGATGAATTAATGCGATTAATTTACACTAACTTGAATGTTTCATGTTGTTTATTTATTACACATCGATTTGTTTGAAAATGTCAATTTATTTTCATAAATATTAACTACGAAAAGCATGGTCTTTGGTCACTGTCTTTCGCATTGCTGGTGTAATTGCCTTTGCACTTGCAGGTAACGTAGGTCTACTGATGAGTAATGATAAATCCCACCGATCCACTTATTGCATGACGTAATTGTTTGCCACGCCCCATTTGGTTCCCAAGAAAAGTTTGTCCAATAATGATAACGTAATTTGCGGTGAGCACAAGTCAATCACAAAACGCATAGGCCGTCGTACAAAATCAGTTCAGGGTACACTCACCACGTGCGTGCCTGAACCAAAGGTTTTTAAGCATAGTGCGGGGCACACTGCGGAAGCTTTGGACGTAAACAACGAATGTGTCTAAAAAGTGGCCCCTGCATGAGCATAAACACGTACTGTTTGCATGGTTATTTATTTTGTGTATAGGACTAGGCTAATCGATTTGAAATAACAGGGGTGACCGTCAACTTATTGGTATTTCTCTTAACAGCGACTTAAATATAAACAAGATCTCTTCAATGCGTTCATTTTATGGGGTTTAGGTGGACTTCCCTCTGTTGATATGGGATGAACGTAACTGCGCGTGACTTAGCATGTGCTCAATTGTTAATGCTACTTTGTGCTGAAAGTTTCCCACGCTGCCAGAGTAATAACTCGACAGCGATTGGATTTTCACTTACGAAAATGTATTATTTCGAGTACAATTTTGCAAGAAATAAAGAAAAAACAACAACAGGCATGAAAGAGCTTAATGTATGTGTTTGTTTATTGTCTGAATGTTACAAATAGGCCAGAAATTACTATCAAAGCAATTGTTTTTAATATTTTAGTACTTTTATAAACCGCGGGAAAAAATTGGCCAACTATTCGCGAATAGTCGATTATTCGCGAAAAGTTGCGCGCGATTAATCGAATAGTAAATTTTACTATTCGCCCAGGCCTAGGTAAAATACAGGCATATATATGATGGACTAAACGGCAGTAAAGTCTTAAAAACAACAACTGAAATTGTGGCTGAGTTGTGCATACTGCATAATGTAATTCTGCATAAATTAAATGTGCTATACAAAATTCACAGTTTGCTTCGCAAAAATATGATTTTGCTATAGATGCAAATTATTATTTTGCCATCACAGCCTTTGCTGCGCAAAATATTCGAACGAAATTATCCCTGCGATGATTTCTCCTTATGGTTACAAATGGGATCAATTATTTTCTGATGGGGGAAATCCTCATTTAAATAAAAAATACATCCAAAAATAGGGGAAAAATTGTAGTAACATTAACATTCCCTTTAAACGGTGAAAAGGATAAGTAAAGACTGTTTGCGGTAATTAGTTCTCCAATTTCACACCAGTAAACCTTTTTATAAAACTTGCATTTAATTATTTTTTTGATTCATAACAAAGATCATGTAAGGTTATGAAACGTTATTTTTTGACATGTATACATGTAGATTTAATTGAAATCATTTATAAAAGGTATCGTACTGTAAATGATTTTAATTATGACTTTATTCACTTACTAACCAGTTTCATGAACAGTCACAATCTAAACCAGTGTTATAATTTTACTTTTTAGACTGTTTCTTTTTTGTTCCCAGGACAGCAAATAGCTCTCCTCAGTAATTCAAGGAGAGCAATTTACAGCTCTCCTTGAATTTCTCAAAATGACAGTACATCAATTTCCCCCTCACACTTTCTTGATGGCCTTTATAATAAAAATGCTGTAAATACATATACACTGGTAATGTTGACATTGGGTCATGTGATACATAGTCTAACTTGGCTTACTGGACATTTTGTTCCTTTTACAGAGAGCTTGATAAGCAATATTTCTACACCTTAATTGCTAAGTAATCAACATTTTTACCAGCTTTTATTATTCCACAAAGTATGCATGCTTTTCAATCTTTTTATAGTAGGGCAGTGAACCTATCTTTAAAAAAAAATAGATGATAAGGAAACTTATACATCAATATTTTTGAAAATATATGGTAGATTGTTTAAAACATTTTTAAATATAACTTTAAGGTATAATTTAAAAGTGTGCCACATAAGACAACGCAGAGTTTCTGCCCAGATTCTGGATTGAAGTTTACGATATTAAAATCCTTATGGATTATTAATAATTCAAGTTTTATTTTAATACGTGGATGCCAACATTTAATCTAAGAAGCACTACAGAGTGTCTAAATTCCAGAAAAGGCAGATCTTAATTACAACTTGGCTCATACACACAGTGATGCAAGACCGTAGCCAAACGATGTGTGTGACCCCCCCCCCCATATCGATTTTCATTTGGCAAATTGATCATGCCTACCTGAACCCTCACCCAGCGATTTTGAATGTATCAATTGTTTACCACCTCTGAAGACAATCTACAAATTAGCTCACACTCCCCCCCCCCCCCATAAAAAAGAAAGGAAAAAAGGATTATGCAGTGATGGATAGATGGATGAAGAGGGCACAGTATGCCTGCAAGACAAAAATACCATTGGAGAAGTAGGGGTGCACCTTATGAAAATACCTCTTATTGTGAGGGATGAGAGGATTGGATACATATTCAGAGAATTATTGATTGTTAGACATGTCAGGGAAGTCAGGATATGTGTATGTGGCTTATGTTGAGTTTGTTCTCAATCTTCTTTTCTTATATCATTTATTTACAGATAGAAATGGCTACTTCTAAACCAACATTGGGTTCAGCTCTAGAGAAAATCAGCAAGGATCATCTTGAGTGCAGTATTTGCAAAGAGGTGTACAGACAACCCAAAATACTGGACTGTGTCCACAGCTTCTGTGAAAACTGTTTAGATGAATACCACACTACCAAATACAAGGATGCTGTCATAATTCCTTGTCCTTTGTGTCGACGGGAGACACAACTTCCTACGATGGGTGTTCAAGGCCTCAAGACTAACTTCTATCTAATTGGTCTTGTTGAGGAGATCACATTGCAACAGAAGTTGGTCAGCTCTGGTAATATGCAGTTAATGTGTGAGATATGTGATGAAGAGAATGAGGCTATCCATCGCTGTCTTGACTGTGCACAGAACCTCTGTGTAAATTGCTGTAAAATACACTCCAGAATCGCTGCATCGTCCAATCATACCATTGCTACTTTGGATGACTTTATTCAGGGGAAGGTAGCAATAAAGGAGACAAAACAAAAACGTCGTCCAGAATGCCAAACCCATGAGGGTGAAGTGACACGGTTTTACTGTGTAACATGTGACAAGTTGATTTGCCGAGATTGCACTGTCCTAGACCACTGTAAACCACAACATGAGTACATTGATTGCAACCAAGCCTCATCCACATATAAACAGTCATTGGCTCAATTCTTTACTCCCCTTGAAGGAGTTCTCAAGGAACTTGAACAATCTCTGGCAACTGCCTCAACAATGAAAGACAAACTGGGCATCACAGTTGAAAGAACCATGGCAGAGGTGAAGAACAGAGCTGATGAGATCAGGGCTGAGGTAACAGCTCAAGAGAGTCGCATCATTGATGAAATCAAAAACCTCCACAAAGATCGTAACAACAAATTGGATGAATATGAGCAAACAGTGAGTGTAATCTCACAACAAATACAACATTCACTGGAGACCGCCAAAGATGTCACCAACAATTCATCAGATCCTGACTTCCTTGCACTCTATCCCACTATCAGCAAGGACTTGAAATTTCTCAGTCATCAAAGTCTTCCCAAAATTGATCACAAGCTTTGTCATCTGAGATTCAAGGAGAGTCAGAGGGTTGGTGATATCAATCTTGGCAAGGTGGAGCTGCAGGAACCCAAGTGGGAGCTGTGTGGACAATTCGGCAAATATGGACATGGTCCAGGAGAATTCAATGTGGCTTGGGGTATTGCTGCTTGTCAACCTGGTGATGAGATTGCAGTGACAGACAGATGGAACCAGAGAGTGGTAATCTGCAGCACCAAGGGACATCAGAAAAGAACCATTCCAATACAAGGAGGTAAGTTTCTTATGTACACATTATGCATTCAATAGCATGTAGTGTAGTACAGTGCATGCTGTGTATAAACAAGACTGTGGTGCAGTACATTTTATTTCAACTAATTTTAAAATTTTAGACGTCAAATTCACAAAGCTACAAATCAATTAAAACAAAAAAAAGAAAAATTGCACAGTATAAAAATATATAACGAGAGTTACAGTGAAAAAAGAAACAACAGCCCCAAACAAAGACAATACCCCTGTAGGATTGCAAGTGAACTAAAGAGATATTATAAACCACTCTTTAAAAAGTACTTTATTCATGACAATTATTAGACATCCATAATACCAACTAAAATATCATTTGAATTTCAAAGTTTTTTAGTTTTTAAATAAAGGTGTAAAAATGCATCGGTCCATGCGGTTTATTCAGCCAATTTGCAAAAAGAACACACTGCAGTTTAAGTATGTAAATGCAACACATCAGTGGAGGTTCAATAAACATGGCATGGGTAGCAGCATAAAGGGTTGTTGTGTTTTCATATAGTCAGTCGTCTGCTAGTACAATACCCCTGATCGATAAATGTACTCCTTCAACTTCATCTTTAATTTGGGAAATTCTGCTTAAGAGTTAAATTCAATTGTCTGGCAGACAGCCATAGACCGGAATTATTGCCAGAGAGTATCGTTAATGAACTTTAAGGAATGCTTTCCAGAATCCCAAAGTGAAGTTCCACAGATTTCCAGCCGGCCATAGAAGCTTGACGAGATCTTTGTGCGCTTTGTAATTTAAAACAACTGGTCAAACTCATTTGCAGTACATATTATTCAAAAGATTGCCAATAAATAACTGCCACACTCCACTTACTGAATTCATTCATTGTTGTGTCGACATGACACTGAATGATGTTGATGAACACGCATGTAAACAACTCATTGACATACCCTATGAATTGACAGACCAAATGATCATGGCATCTGACCAGTTTAAAGTTACTCTGAATAAAAGCAAACAACTCATTGACATACCCTATGAATTGACAGACCAAATGATCATGGCATCTGACCTGTTTAAAATTACTCTGAATAAAAGCAAACAACTCATTGACATACCCTATGAATTGACAGACCAAATGATCATGGCATCTGACCAGTTTAAAATTACTCTGAATAAAAGCAAACAAAAGAGTACACAAATAAATTTAAAAATTACCTCCCATGTCAAATTATCCATTGAATGGTCAAATTTGTCCCTACATTGATGGAAAATCATGACAGATGTTCATGTGTATCAGTAAACTGAGCATTAATTGCAGGTATACAATGTACACATACACATTTCATCACATTTCATTTCATTTCATTTATTTCATTTATTGATTTTACAGGTAGAAAAAAACAAATAAATACAAATTTACATTAGATTATTCAGAAACAGAAACAAAGGTAGCACCCCTGTAGGATTACTAAAAAAGTAAACTAAATTACTGTCGAGTTGATCTCCTAATGCTACCACTTAGGAAGTAAACAAACATTGAATCATACAAAGAACGATAAATGGCTTTAGGCACACTTTGAGACATAATCTTGATAAGTTTGTTTTCCCTCACTTACACCACGATGTAAACAAAGATTGACATCGGACTTTTCTGATTTTGAGATGCCTTTTAAATAAGGATATCTCGTATGTCATGTTGGCTGTGGATTATGATTTTTAGTACGTGATTTTGGCCGTACTAAAATAATCTTACATTATAAGAGCATAACTCTCAGGCCACCTCTCTTGTGTTTGTCATAAGTGTTTGTCGTAAGTGTTTGCCGGTACCTCTGGGTTCCCTGGCTCCAGATGTTACCCCCGGTGGCGTGTCCTGGCTGCCCTTAGAAATCCCCATTGTTTCTGTGCGAGAGGGGGAAAAGGTTGTTTCAGCATTTTTCCCAATCTTTTCTGCCATGCCGCGGCTGCAGTCCGCGCTGTTACATTACCTGAACCCGAATCTGAACCCGAATCTGAACCTGCGCCTGCTGTCTGCGTGTGTTTCCTCATGTGGCACTGTCTGGCACATGTTTCATTCAAATAATGCAATACGTCGTCTACTGCCGTATCTCCAACATTGAACATCCGTTTACGTCAGAAAAATATATCGCAAATGTTGGTAAAATACTACAAAGGCTTATGACAGTTTCAGTCGGGTATCTGGATACCTGGATACCCGACACAGCCCTAGCTATGAAACAATTATATTAAGAGTTTCTACAGAGTAATGACAGTATCAGTCAGGTATCTGGATACCTGGATACCCGGCACAGCCCTAGCTATGAAACAATTATATTAGGAGTTTCTACAGAGTAATGACAGTTTCAGTCAGGTATCTGGATACCTGGATACCCGGCACAGCCCTAGCTATGAAACAATTATATTAGGAGTTTCTACAGAGTAATGACAGTTTCAGTCGGGTATCTGGATACCTGGATACCGGCACAGCCCTAGCTATGAAACAATTATATTAAGAGTTTCTACAGAGTAATGACAGTTTCAGTCGGGTATCTGGATACCTGGATACCCGGCACAGCCCTAGCTATGAAACAATTATATTAGGAGTTTCTACAGAGTAATGACAGTTTCAGTCGGGTATCTGGATACCTGGATACCCGGCACAGCCCTAGCTATGAAACAATTATATTAGGAGTTTCTACAGAGTAATGACAGTTTCAGTCAGGTATCTGGATACCTGGATACCAGGCACAGCCCTAGCTATGAAACAATTATATTAGGAGTTTCTACAGAGTAATGACAGTTTCAGTCAGGTATCTGGATACCTGGATACCCGGCACAGCCCTAGCTATGAAACAATTATATTAGGAGTTTCTACAGAGTAATGACAGTTTCAGTCAGGTATCTGGATACCTGGATACCAGGCACAGCCCTAGCTATGAAACAATTATATTAGGAGTTTCTACAGAGTAATGACAGTTTCAGTCGGGTATCTGGATACCTGGATACCCGGCACAGCCCTAGCTATGAAACAATTATATTAGGAGTTTCTACAGAGTAATGACAGTTTCAGTCCGGTATCTGGATACCCAGATACCCGGCACAGCCCTAGCTATGAAACAATTATATTAGGAGTTTCTACAGAGTAATGACAGTTTCAGTCAGGTATCTGGATACCCAGATACCCGGCACAGCCCTAGCTATGAAACAATTATATTAGGAGTTTCTACAGAGTAATGACAGTTTCAGTCGGGTATCTGGATATACCCGGCACAGCCCTAGCTATGAAACAATTATATTAGGAATTTCTATTTCAGCAAACCTTTAAAGTAATTAACCATGAGTTAATGTGAAATTATCAATTTTATTCAGTTTCCTGAGGACATTCTCTTAGAAAGCGGGGAAATGTCTATAACTATGAGTGCATTAGAATCTCTTTATTCACTGTCTAATTGCTCTCCTAGTAATACCTCAACAAACATTAAACAAAATGTTTGAATAATAATTTAATGTAGAAACGTTCCAATTAACTGAATTTTCCAAGAAAAATAAAGTGACTCATAACTACATGTTATGCTATTAAAACCTTCATACATAGAAATTATGTGCTATACATGTACTCACTGGCTGTCATCAATTTAAATTTAGCCTATTTTATTTTCTGAAACATGACATTGATTGAAATAAATAATGAAGAATAAATCATGACAGTTCAAAGGTTCAAAGTGAACATTGACTGTTGTGAATCCCTTTGTACATGTATAGGCCTTCATGTCAAAATATGTAGAAATATCTTCATTTAATGTTCAGCTCATAAAACATAACACACATAATTGTTATATCACTGTGCTGTGTTATCTCTATTATTATTATTTTTCCAGATCCATGTGACATTGCAGTTATACACAATCACTTAGTGGTTGTAGACGCCACCAACAAAGTCATCAAGATGTACAACAATGATGGCACACTTGTCTTTGACTTCCACACAGTGCCTCATAGTGAGGTAGGGAAGACAGCAATGGCGCTCTCCAGTGTAGCAGTAAATAAGGGTAACATCATAATAGGTGATATGAGGAGGATGGTGGTGAGCGAGCACAGCCCCACTGATGGCTCGCTCATTCACACTATGCCAGTCCAGACAGCACCTTACTTCCTGGCCATTGATAATAATAATAGAGTTGTAGTCAGTGGTTACCAACATAAAGTAGACATTGTTGATAGCAATGGTACTTCATTACTCACAATCAAACCAACAATCAATGGTCAGGAAGTTCAATACTGCAGAGGTGTATGCTGTGACAGATCAGGCATATACATTGTAGTGTGCAATGGGCTTAACACCGGTCATATTCACCATTATGACTATGAAGGTAGATACATCTCATGTATAGCTCAGGGTCTGTATGACCCCAAGGGAATCACATTCACTGCAGATGGGCATCAGCTGGTAGCAGCAGACTGCCACTCAGTGAAGATATATCACATAATGTGATGTAATCCAACATGCTGCTGACTGGCAATCTCCCTTGTCATCATCATAATGGTGAAATGTCCTCTTCAAGATATGTTACCCAAACATGTAATGTAGAATCTTGAGTATCAATGTCACTCTATAGAATTAATCTTGTATCATTTATTATTAATGTTTGACATGACAAGAGATACAGAGCATATACAATTCATTGACAATGAAATCTTTACTTTGCTTCAAGAACCAACTCAAATGAATAATTGATTTAGATGTTTGCCCTTCACCAATTTAGCTAAGCACTTCTCCAGAGTCTTTAATAAAAGAAATCCACATATGAACTAATAAATGAATTTATGACGAGACTAGCTATTAATTCATTTCAAAAACAAGCCTCTGATGATTTGTTATATTTCATTTGTAATTGTTAAGTATTTGGTTGCCTTTCTATGAGGAAAATACATTTTTATTTATTTTTCATATTAAAAGGAAGTTGCCAGGAATCACTGGTGAAAAAGTTACAAATATGGGTGATGCATCTTTAAGAGGGAGTTCCCCTGATTTTGCTTTTGGCATTGTCTGTTGATTTGTAAATGTTACTCTTTAATTATTCATATGTCAATATCTTGTCAATACTTTCTTTGTTTTCACTGATGGTCACCCATTGTTTGCCAATCACCAGTTGACAAAAACTACAATTGTGACATAGCAAAAGAAAGGTCTATACCCTCTCTTTTCCCCCTCTGAATCCACCCTTGTACAGAGTTGCATAATGGAAAGCTTATATTCTACACCTGAGCTGCACTTCATACAAGTCTAGTTTTCTTCCTCTTACCTTTTGTTGGAGCATCCTGAGCTGATCTCTCTTGGTTGAGGATGTTTCTTGCTGAGACTGTTTCTTGTTGACCTCTGATCAGGTCAATTAGAAGGGTTGTCATGCCGTCAACCTAGAGGGAAATAAAAATGAATAGTACATTCTTGATACACTGTTTGTAAAATGTCATCATGTGCATGAATACTAAATGACAATCAAGAATTGCATATAAACAATTGACCAGTCAATGTTTCATTTGGAAACAAGTTGTGAAATCTCATTCACAGTTTCTAACCAAAGCACTGTAGGTTTCTATGCAATCATTTCTGTCCCATTCCAGACAGAAATTACCTTCAGGAAACCCATGACTCTTAATCTCATAAATGAGCAACTAATTCAACATAATAATTTGTGAAATTACAAAAGAGGAGCTTCGTTTGTCGTGATTTAAATTTACTTTTCAACATATATGATTATTGTACACTTTTAAAAATAAACCTTCATAATTAGCTTTATACATTATATTGAACACTTTTAAAAATGAAAATCTTCATCAATTGTGTAATAAGCTTAATTGTATATATTGCAATGAACAAACTGTTTTGAGGTTTTCCTGTCCCAAGTCCCAATAACTTCCAATGGCAGATCCAGGGGGTGGGAGGAGCCTTGAGGGATGAAGCCCCCTCCTCCCTGCTTTGGGTATTTTGTCATGTAATTATTCCTTGTAGAGAAGTTGGTTGATATAAATACTAAGCACTGTACATTATCTATATATAGCCTATGAGCATGATTCCATGTGGATCCAGTCTCTTGTAGAGTCTTCAATATATTTTTTTGACGCGATATTTTTTTGATGCGATTATGATATCAAGAACTTTTTAAATCATCGAGATATCGGCAGATCGCGATGAAAAAAATATATTGCGATGAAAAAAAATTATCGTGAAGAAAAAAATATATCACGATTAAACAAAATCCTCGATTGTCATTTGGGCCAGAAATTCCATGGGAAAAAAACTTAGGAAGTCTTTTCTGCTTTCGTGAGAAACAAAATCTAACTACTTCTGTAGTAAACCGACTGTCAGATCACAAAGGAGCCGCCAGGGTGTTTAATAATCCACCGCCACTCAAAGAAATCTATTAAGACTGATTTAAGTGTTGTCGGGTATTTGTTCTAATGTGGAGACAATGTTTACGTCTCACTGTCTATCCATGGTGGTCTAGCTGTGCCTCTGGCTGGCGCACCACAGGCGAGTATATTATATCATACATATTTAAATATATGCAGAATATGGGCGTTGCCTTAAAAACACATAATCATGAATTAAATCAAAGCATGGATCGGCAGCGGCTCGATCAAAGTTGAGGGATTAGGACACTATTCTGTTGTACCATATATATTGGGACTCTTGTCTCCTGTGACAAAATACATACACGTACTCTTGATAAACCATGTGACGTTTATTTAAAATAGTGTGACTACAATCCACATTTTCTGAATCACATGTTTATACTATGACCCAGTCACGTGGAACGCGTGAATCACGTGAACTCGGGCTGATGATTTGATTGGGATGCACAATGCAGTAACCATCCCACATAATTATTATGCAAACGATTTGCCAATGGCGATGGTGCCTTTTTGCGACCGTAACCAGATACATGTGTCGGCTTTGGTCATTGGTTAAGCGTTTTCGCAAGTTCGGTTGTGCTGCGATGACATCATGGTTCTGACCGGACCAAACATATAAACCGAACTTTGTGATCGGTTACGCTTAGTTTCAAGATGGCGGATTGTAAAAAGTGTTAAAACATGATTAAGTGATTGTTCGTATACCAGTATATCTTTCAAGTTACAAGCACTCACGAGTAAGTTCTATTTTGAGAAACTTTGATGACTGAACATGTCACAAACTGAAAACAATTGTCTGGTTACGTTCGCATTTTCGCGTAGCTGTGCCGTTTTGTTTCTGGTTAGGGTATCGAAAACCCGCCCCATATGTTGTACTCGTGAACAGCGCAATTGCACGTGTCTCTCAGGTAAGCACTGGCGATTTATTGTGACGCTTGTAGACGGGTACATCCATGTGATTACCGGCTCTAAAGCACTCATGCGTGAAAAACAACAATAATCGCGATATTATCGAATATCGCGATATATGTTTGACGATATATTGTGGATGAAAAAAAATCGATATCGCCCAAGCCTAGTAATCAGGTTAAATTTAACAATGGTCTACCATACCTTTTTTACAATTTTTGTTATAATTTAAAAAATCAAGTATGAGATTTAATTTTTGGAACCCAGTGGAAATTGTTATTTTGGTCAATCGTATTCTATTTTTGATAGTTTTCACATGTGTATTTTCCATACATCAATGAAATAACTCAAATCTATGGTCTTTGTGTCTTTGCTAATTAATTTTCAACATTAATATTGCAGATTTTGTTTTCTTCAAATTCCCTCCTTTAATTTAGGAGCATAATCTTGAGACTCTTACTTTATTGACTATTATTAAGTTTTTACTGTTGATTAATTAAATTTGCATATGATCAGATTGTAATATAAATTAATTTGACTCTTTGTCTAGAATCAGGTTTATCAAAACAATATTATAACAAGTCAATTCATTGTTTGTTCCCATAATCTCCCTCCTCAGTTGAGTGATGTCAATAAATCAAATCTCTTACATACTTTCATGTATGTTTCATTATTATTATTGTAGTTCACATCTTTGTTGCTTTTTTCATCAAAATAAACTGATATTGTCGCAATTATTTCTATATATATAGAATGAAAAGTAATCAAATTATGAGGTCAAAGTACATTTTATATGCACTAAATCTAAATACACCTGTTTCTTAACAGTGGGGCACATATCTGGCATGTCATTTAAAAAGAGATGTCGTGCCCCTTCCCCCAACATTTTTTGTTCCACCCCTTTTTGACCTTTCTGACAACGCTATGGTCAAGACTGAGGACTTACATCATCGATAAACCATCATCTGTTCCTGTACATCAACACTGTCCTCATCAGCTGAGGAGTCATGCTTACAGAGTGACTGGGTACAATGACATCATGCAGTGGGTACTGCAGGGGTGACCGGGTACAATGACATCATGCAGTGGGTACTGCAGGGGTGACTGGGTACAATGACATCATGCAGTGGGTACTGCAGGGGTGACCGGGTACAATGACATCATGCAGTGGGTACTGCAGGGGTGACTGGGTACAATGACATCATGCAGTGGGTACTGCAGGGGTGACCGGGTACAATGACATCATGCAGTGGGTACTGCAGGGGTGACTGGGTACAATGACATCATGCAGTGGGTACTGCAGCGGTGACCGGGTACAATGACATCATGCAGTGGATACTGCAGGGGTGACTGGGTACAATAACATCATGCAGTGGGTACTGCAGGGGTGACCGGGTACAATGACATCATGCAGTGTGTACTGCAGGGGTGACTGGGTACAATGACATCATGCAGTGGGTACTGCAGGGGTGACTGGGTACAATGACATCATGCAGTGGGTACTGCAGGGGTGACATCAATGGGTCTATAATGATCCCTCAGGCAGCGTTAACACAAGACCTCTTTCTGTGGAAATAATAAGTGAATTTATATAAATATAAATATTTGTGCATCAGAAAAATGGTTCTGTGTGCAATAGGTCTCTCCATCCTTACCAAATTCTGATGGCAACAATTCTAGGGTTGGTTGGAAAACACAATTTTTTACTTTGTATTATTGTGGGTAACATCCAGAGAAGATAAAATCCTTCTGTAGTGGAGTACCCTGACTGCTGATGGTTATTACAATAAATAAATCATACATACATGTACATGAAATTATAATATAATAGTATATTCTCCAGCACAGAGAGCAAAACTAGAACATATCATAGATTATAACTCCTCCCCGACAAAAACATTTTGTTTATATGAATAAATAAATTTAAAGGGGCAGTTTTGTCATGATCAGAGCAGACTTTTGACAGGGCATGGAATCAGTGTCCTAGTTTAAGATTAACAAAGTGACTGAATATGACTGGCTCAATTTTCCAGCAGCAACAGTAATATGACTTTATCATGTGGGGTATTATTTTCAGTCAATGAGTTAATCTAAAACTATCACTCTGATTCCATGCCCTGTTGATCGTGATGAGATTGTCCCTTTAATGACGTGCTGCTTAGGAACATGTGTAGCAGTTTAAATTAGTACAAAGAAACTCTTGATACTTATTTAGGTAAAACTCTTTAAGACAATTTACAAAAGTGTTTTTTGGATAAATTAACAAGCTCATGTCTAAGGTCTTTGGGAAGAGAATTAACAATTCTTAGGGACATAGCTAAGTCTTCAACAGCAACAGGTCAATAGGTTTGGGTTCTTAATTACAAACCTGATTCAGTCATAATTAAGACTGTAGTTGATTACTAGTGAATAGACCTTGCTGTTACTAGGACATAGGATTGATAGGCTAATTGAAAAATACCCAAATGCTCAAATTTTCCTGTAAAACTGATGATGGTATTAATCTTCCCTAAAATAAATTCAGTGGATATAACTTTAATCATGATGATCCATAATTAGACAAAATGGTCTTGGGTGACAAATGATCCCAAGATTAATCAACATCAACATTGTTGATATGAAATAATCTATCCAATATGATATACAATACCCATATGGAAAACTAGCGCGCATCTGCTCCGCGATCACCCACACGGCCCAATTTACACACAAAGTAATCACGAAATAGCGCCTCCGATCCCGTGATTTATTTTAATTCCCTTCGGCTGGTAGAGCAACTGTCCCAACACCCTCGCCCCAGGTTTTAATAACGACAGTATCTGCTTCAAAATGATACCAAATTTAACTCTTTTCTTTACTGGGATAGGCCCGCGATTTTTGAAGGAAATAATACCTTTTTGGCTGAAATTGCATTTTTTCTAGGATGATTGAACATAATTTTCACCACTTCTACGTGACCCGCCACACTAAATTCAACAGCAAATTCGCTGGCGGGATTTTTGTGAACACCTAGTACCTTCGGACGGAATATTAAACTACATGAAATATTCTTTCTGCTGATATAATACATGATACGATTGGTTTAGAGCAGGCCTGGTTTAGAGGAAAGACCCGCGATTTTTGGTCCAATCATATGTAGGGTTTCTCATCTCTGGTTTACATCTCTTGTATTGTTATCCCCATATTGTGCAATGGAAGAGTCCACTCATGCAGTATGCCTTGAGTAGTCATTGGTGGTCATAGCAACCCGGCCAGCTGTGCACTGGCTGTGTGCAGTCGGGGTCAATTAGCGCATGTGACGTAGTGTGTGTACAGGTCAAATTCTTTTATGCTCATCAGAATCCCAGTAAAGTTTTCAATATGATTACTCAACACAGCTGAACTTTGACATTCACTGTGTAGCAGACAAACCTATGACCTTGTCACATGACTGTATACAATAATTTCACCAACCTATATGTATACGTGTAGCTATAACAAGTGACACTGTGAAATTTGTCAAGCGCCATTTTGTTTGGGATCCACCCTAACGTTACATATGTAGCATCATTTGCTCTGTCTTCAACAAGAAAAATTTACCGTCATTTTGTGTTCAACTGTCTTGTGACTTCAATAAAACAAGGTAAAATCACTGTAGGGTAAGCTAACATTTGTTCAAATGTTTTGACAGTGATACAGTGGATAAGATTAGACAGTAGACCAACTGGTTTAAAGTGACTTCAATAAAACAAGGTAAAACCACTGTAGGGTAAGCTAACATTTGTTCAAATGTTTTGACAGTGATACAGTGGATAAGATTAGACGGTAGATCAACTGGTTTAAAGTGACTTCAATAAAACAAGGTAAAACCACTGTAGGGTAAGCTAACATTTGTTCAAATGTTTTGACAGTGATACAGTGGATAAGATTAGACAGTAGACCAACTGGTTTAAAGTGACTTCAATAAAACAAGGTAAAACCACTGTAGGGTAAGCTAACATTTGTTCAAATGTTTTGACAGTAATACAGTGGATAAGATTAGACAGTAGACCAACTGGTTTAAAGCAGGGAAGGGACAACATTGGTAATTACCTGAATACAAAATGACTGAATTATTATCCAAAAGCTAACTTGATGTGAAGTTGGTAAGAGGTACCAATCATCCACAATAATTGTTCAGTATGAAGAGCTCTGATTTCAGAGAAAACACAACAAAATATGCACATTAAAAAGTTGCTTGGTCACTTTCTGCTCCAAGTGTTTTCTACAAAAATAGTGAATGTTTTTTTATACTTTACTCATGACTTAGACTCTGCTTTGAGCTGAAACTATCACAGGATGGTTGTTTAATATATAATATCTTGATTCAATACATGGGGACACATACCCATAGAAGTAGTTATGACAACATAATCAATGTTGTAACTAAGGCATGGGTGTTGATCGGTGGGGGGACAGGCCAATCTCCACTTTTTAGAGGGGGGGGGGTGGATGATGGGACAGTATGTCAAATGTCCCCCACTTAAGCTTGGGCGATATCAATTTTTTTCATCCACAATATATCAGCAAACATACATGTATATCGCGATTTTCGATAATATCGCGATTATTTTTTCATTCATGCAGGAATTGCTTTAGAGCCGATAACCACAGGTATATATACCCCTGTACAAGCGTCACAATAAATCACAAATTTATTTGCATAGTCTGTATGTATTTTTGAAGTACATGTAGTCCACTTTTGTTTCTCACTTCCAAAAGCTGAAAAGACTGTTCTAATTTTGTTTCCATGGAATTTAATCTGACTTGACTCACTATGTCGATTTCTTTTAATCGTGATTTGCCGATATCTCGATAACTTAAAAAGGTTCTCGATATCATAATCGAATAAAAAAAGTATCGCGATATTCGATATTATTATTCGGTGTTATCACCCAAACTTATCCCCACTTTTTAGACGTCCCATACAAATATTTTACCAAATATGTAGGACTACCCTGACTCCTGAGGAGAGGGCTACAGTTGATATGTATGACTACCCCGACTCCTGAGGAGAGGGCTACAGTTGATATGTATGACTACCCTGACTCCTGAGGAGAGGGCTACAGTTGATATGTAGGAGTACCCTGACTCCTGAGGAGAGGGCTACAGTTGATATGTAGGACTACCCTGACTCCTGAGGAGAGGGCTACAGTTGATATGTAGGACTACCCCGACTCCTGAGGAGAGGGCTACAGTTGATATGTAGGACTACCCTGACTCCTGAGGAGAGGGCTACAGTTGATATGTAGGACTACCCTGACTCCTGAGGAGAGGGCTACAGTTGATATGTAGGACTACCCTGACTCCTGAGGAGAGGGCTACAATTGATACGTATGACTACCCCGACTCCTGAGGAGAGGGCTACAGTTGATATGTATGACTACCCTGACTCCTGAGGAGTGGGCTACAGTTGATATGTAGGACTACCCTGACTCCTGAGGAGTGGGCTACAGTTGATATGTAGGACTACCCTGACTCCTGAGGAGAGGGCTACAGTTGATATGTATGATTACCCTGACTCCTGAGGAGAGGGCTACAGTTGATATGTAGGAGTACCCTGACTCCTGAGGAGAGGGCTACAGTTGATATGTAGGACTACCTTGACTCTTGAGGAGAGGGCTACAGTTGATATGTAGGACTACCCTGACTCCTGAGGAGAGGGCTACAGTTGATATGTAGGACTACCCTGACTCCTGAGGAGAGGGCTACAGTTGATATGTAGGACTACCCTGACTCCTGAGAGGGCTACAGTTGATATGTAGGACTACCCTGACTCCTCAGGAGAGGGCTACAGTTGATATGTAGGACTACCCTGACTCCTGAGAGGGCTACAGTTGATATGTAGGACTACCCTGACTCCTCAGGAGAGGGCTACAGTTGATATGTAGGACTACCCTGACTCCTGAGAGGGCTACAGTTGATATGTAGGACTACCCTGACTCCTGAGGAGAGGGCTACAGTTGATATGTAGGACTACCCTGACTCCTGAGAGGGCTACAGTTGATATGTAGGACTACCCTGACTCCTGAGGAGAGGGCTACAGTTGATATGTAGGACTACCCTGACTCCTGAGGAGAGGGCTACAGTTGATATGTAGGACTACCCTGACTCCTGAGGAGAGGGCTACAGTTGATATGTAGGACTACCCTGACTCCTGAGGAGAGGGCTACAGTTGATATGTAGGACTACCCTGACTCCTCAGGAGAGGGCTACAGTTGATATGTAGGACTACCCTGACTCCTGAGAGGGCTACAGTTGATATGTAGGACTACCCTGACTCCTCAGGAGAGGGCTACAGTTGATATGTAGGACTACCCTGACTCCTGAGGAGAGGGCTACAGTTGATATGTAGGACTACCCTGACTCCTCAGGAGAGGGCTACAGTTGATATGTAGGACTACCCTGACTCCTGAGAGGGCTACAGTTGATATGTAGGACTACCCTGACTCCTCAGGAGAGGGCTACAGTTGATATGTAGGACTACCCTGACTCCTGAGAGGGCTACAGTTGATATGTAGGACTACCCTGACTCCTCAGGAGAGGGCTACAGTTGATATGTAGGACTACCCTGACTCCTCAGGAGAGGGCTACAGTTGATATGTAGGACTACCCTGACTCCTGAGAGGGCTACAGTTGATATGTAGGACTACCCTGACTCCTCAGGAGAGGGCTACAGTTGATATGTAGGACTACCCTGACTCCTGAGGAGAGGGCTACAGTTGATATGTAGGACTACCCTGACTCCTCAGGAGAGGGCTACAGTTGATATGTAGGACTACCCTGACTCCTGAGGAGAGGGCTACAGTTGATATGTAGGAGTACCCTGACTCCTGAGGAGAGGGCTACAGTTGATATGTATGACTACCCTGACTCCTGAGGAGAGGGCTACAGTTGATATGTAGGACTACCCTGACTCCTGAGAGGGCTACAGTTGATATGTAGGACTACCCTGACTCCTCAGGAGAGGGCTACAGTTGATATGTAGGGACTACCCTGACTCCTGAGAGAGGGCTACAGTTGATATGTAGGACTACCCTGACTCCTCAGGAGAGGGGCTACAGTTGATATGTGGGACTACCCTGACTCCTGAGGAGAGGGCTACAGTTGATATGTAGGAGTACCCTGACTCCTGAGGAGAGGGCTACAGTTGATATGTATGACTACCCTGACTCCTGAGGAGAGGGCTACAGTTGATATGTAGGACTACCCTGACTCCTGAGGAGAGGGCTACAGTTGATATGTATGACTACCCTGACTCCTGAGGAGGGCTACAGTTGATATGTAGGACTACCCTGACCTCAGGAGAGGGCTACAGTTGATACGAGGACCACCCTGACTCCTGAGGAGGGCTACAGTTGATATGGGACTACCCTGACTCCTGAGGAGAGGGCTACAGTTGATACGTATGACTACCCTGACTCCTGAGGAGAGGGCTACAGTTGATACGTAGGACTACCCTGACTCCTGAGGAGTGGGCTACAGTTGATACGTAGGACTACCCTGACTCCTGAGGAGAGGGCTACAGTTGATACGTAGGACTACCCTGACTCCTGAGGAGAGGGCTACAGTTGATACGTATGACTACCCTGACTCCTGAGGAGAGGGCTACAGTTGATACGTAGGACTACCCTGACTCCTCAGGAGAGGGCTACAGTTGATATGTAGGACTACCCTGACTCCTGAGGAGAGGGCTACAGTTGATATGTAGGACTACCCTGACTCCTGAGGAGAGGGCTACAGTTGATATGTAGGACTACCCTGACTCCTGAGGAGAGGGCTACAGTTGATATGTAGGACTACCCTGACTCCTGAGGAGAGGGCTACAGTTGATTTGCAAACACAAAAATCTTCATAATGTGTTCAGAATGCACCACAGAGCATCTAGAGTCCACTTACATAGATGTACAATCTTGGATAGACAGGCTTAATTGTTGGGACATGGAACCAGAGTTGACCATCCCCATTCCCCCGCCCATGGGTGTTGATCCTTTTAGGATTGAGGGTCATACATTCATCCCACCTTCTAGAGTGCTGGAGGGGGAGGGGTGTGACAGTATATTCATTGCCCCCCTAACACTTTTTTGATGGCCTTTATAATACAAATGCTGTAAATAATTATTGTTGACATTGGGTAATGTGATACATAGTCTAACTTGGCTCACTGCACATTTTGTTCCTCTTACAGACAGCTTGATAAGCAATATTTCTACACCTTAATTGCTAAGGAATCAACATTTTTACCAACATCTTTTCAATAGGGCAGCAAACATATGTTTACAAAATATAGAAAATCAGGAAACTCATAAATAGATGTTTTTGAAAATGTATGGAAGAATATTTTTTCAGTTGTTTAAAATGTTTCCCAATATAACTCTGCTGACTTTCTGACCAGTTTCTGGATTGAATTCTCTGATGTTAAAATCCTTATGGATTATTAATAATTCAAAATCTAAGAAGTACTACAGAGTATCTAGAATCCAGAGAGAGGTAGACCCTAATTACAACTTGGCTCATACATACAGTGATGCAGGACTGTAAGTACTACAGAGTGTCTAGAATCCAGAGAGAGGTAGACCCTAATTACAACTTGGCTCATACATACAGTGATGCAGGACTGTAAGTACTAGAGAGTGTCTAGAATCCAGAGAGAGGTAGACCCTAATTACAACTTGGCTCATACATACAGTGATGCAGGACTGTAAGTACTACAGAGTGTCTAGAATCCAGAGAGAGGTAGACCCTAATTACAACTTGGCACATACATACAGTGATGCAGGACTGTAAGTACTAAAAGAGTATCTAGAATCCAGAGAGAGGTAGACCCTAATTACAACTTGGCTCATACATACAGTGATGCAGGACTGTAAGTACTACAGAGTATCTAGAATCCAGAGAGAGGTAGACCCTAATTACAACTTGGCTCATACATACAGTGATGCAGGACTGTAAGTACTACAGAGTGTCTAGAATCCAGAGAGAGGTAGACCCTAATTACAACTTGGCTCATACAGTGATGCAGGACTGTAAGTACTACAGAGTGTCTAGAATCCAGAGAGAGGTAGACCCTAATTACAACTTGGCTCATACATACAGTGATGCAGGACTGTAAGTACTACAGAGTATCTAGAATCCAGAGAGAGGTAGACCCTAATTACAACTTGGCTCATACATACAGTGATGCAAGACTGTAAGTACTACAGAGTGTCTAGAATCCAGAGAGAGGTAGACCCTAATTACAACTTGGCTCATACATACAGTGATGCAGGACTGTAAGTACTACAGAGTATCTAGAATCCAGAGAGAGGTAGACCCTAATTACAACTTGGCTCATACATACAGTGATGCAAGACTGTAAGTACTACAGAGTGTCTAGAATCCAGAGAGAGGTAGACCCTAATTACAACTTGGCTCATACATACAGTGATGCAGGACTGTAAGTACTACAGAGTATCTAGAAACAATAGAGAGGTAGACCCTAATTACAACTAGGCTCATACATACAGTGATGCAAGGACTGTAAGTACTACAGAGTATCTCTAGAATCCAGAGAGAGGTAGACCCTAATTACAACTTGGCTCATACATACAGTGATGCAGGACTGTAAGTACTACAGAGTGTCTAGAATCCAGAGAGAGGTAGACCCTAATTACAACTTGGCTCATACATACAGTGATGCAGGACTGTAAGTACTACAGAGTGTCTAGAATCCAGAGAGAGGTAGACCCTTTTCACAACTTGGCTCATACATACAGTGATGCAGGACTGTAAGTACTACAGAGTGTCTAGAATCCAGAGAGAGGTAGACCCTAATTACAACTTGGCTCATACATACAGTGATGCAGGACTGTAAGTACTACAGAGTGTCTAGAATCCAGAGAGAGGTAGACCCTAATTACAACTTGGCTCATACATACAGTGACTGTAAGTACTACAGAGTGTCTAGAATCCAGAGAGAGTAGACCCTAATTACAACTTGGCTCATACAGACAGTGATGTAAGGAGGCCAGAGAGTTACAACTTGGCTCATACAGTGATGCAGGAAATCCAGAGAGGTAGACCTAATTACAACTTGGCTCATACATACAGTGATGCAGGACTGTAAGTACTACAGAGTGTCTAGAATCCAGAGAGAGGTAGACCCTAATTACAACTTGGCTCATACATACAGTGATGCAGGACTGTAAGTACTACAGAGTGTCTAGAATCCAGAGAGAGGTAGACCCTAATTACAACTTGGCTCATACATACAGTAATAATAATAATAATAATGTGTGGATTTATATAGCGCACGTATCCACCAACTAAGTGGTGCTCAAGGCGCATTATATTATTATCCCTGCTCATTAGGCTCATAAGGCTCATAAATCATTCCTGAAACCATCTCAGCTCCCTGGGGAGTATACAGCTCAATTGCTGCCATTTCTAGCGCATATAGAGCAAACCAACTCTGCCTTCACAGGTACCCATTTAACCCCTGGGTGGAGAGAAGCAATTATGATTAAGTGTCTTGCTCAAGGACACAAGTGTCACGGCCGTGATTCGAACCCACATTATGTTGCTAACACCAGAACTTGAATCCGGTAAGCTAGACCGCACGGCCATGCAGGACTGTAAGTACTACAGAGTGTCTAGAATCCAGAGAGAGGTAGACCCTAATTACAACTTGGCTCATACATACAGTGATGCAGGACTGTAAGTACTACAGAGTGTCTAGAATCCAGAGAGGTAGACCCTAATTACAACTTGGCTCATACATACAGTGATGCAAGACTGTAAGTACTACAGAGTATCTAGAATCCAGAGAGAGGTAGACCCTAATTACAACTTGGCTCATACATACAGTGATGCAGGACTGTAAGTACTACAGAGTGTCTAGAATCCAGAGAGAGGTAGACCCTAATTACAACTTGGCTCATACATACAGTGATGCAGGACTGTAGCCAAAGGAAGTGTTTGACACCCCCCCCCCCCATATCAATTTTCAGTCGGCAAATTGATCATGTCTACCTGAACCCTCAGCCAGTGATTTAAAAAAAGAGAAGATTATGCAGTGATGGATAGATGGATGAAGAGGGCTTACAGCGTATGCCTGCAAGACAAAAATACCATTGGAGAAGTAGGGGTGCACCTTATGAAAATACTTTTTATTGTGAGGGGTGAGAGGATTTATATTCAGAGAATTATTGATTGTTAGACATGTCAGGGAAGTCAGGATATGTGTATGTGGCTTATGTTGAGTTTGTTCTCAATCTTCTTTTCTTATATCATTTATTAACAGATAGAAATGGCTACTTCTAAACCAACATTGGGTTCAGCTCAGTGCAGTATTTGCAAAGAGGTGTACAGACAACCCAAAATACTGGACTGTGTCCACAGCTTCTGTGAAAACTGTTTAGATGAATACCACACTACCAAATACAAGGATGCTGTCATAATTCCTTGTCCTTTGTGTCAACGGGAGACACAACTTCCTACGATGGGTGTTCAAGGCCTCAAGACCAACTTCTATCTAATTGGTCTTGTTGAGGAGATCACATTGCAACAGAAGTTGGTCAGCTCTGGTAATATGCAGTTAATGTGTGAGATATGTGATGAAGAGAATGAGGCTATCCATCGCTGTCTTGACTGTGCACAGAACCTCTGTGTAAATTGCTGTAAAATACACTCCAGAATCGCTGCATCGTCCAATCATACCATTGCTACTTTGGATGACTTTATTCAGGGGAAGGTAGCAATAAAGGAGACAAAACAAAAACGTCGTCCAGAATGCCAAACCCATGAGGGTGAAGTGACACGGTTTTACTGTGTAACATGTGACAAGTTGATTTGCCAAGATTGCACTGTCCTAGACCACTGTTAACCACAACATGAGTACATTGATTGCAACCAAGCCTCATCCACATATAAACAGTCATTGGCTCAATTCTTTACTCCCCTTGAAGGAGTTCTCAAGGAACTTGAACAATCTCTGGCAACTGCCTCAACAATGAAAGACAAACTGGGCATCACAGTTGAAAGAACCATGGCAGAGGTGAAGAACAGAGCTGATGAGATCAGGACTGAGGTAACAGCTCAAGAGAGTCGCATCATTGATGAAATCAAAAACCTCCACAAAGATCGTAACAACAAATTGGATGAATATGAGCAAACAGTGAGTGTAATCTCACAACAAATACAGCATTCACTGGAGACCGCCAAAGATGTCACCAACAATTCATCAGATCCTGACTTCCTTGCACTGTATTCCACTATCAGCAAGGACTTGAAATTTCTCAGCAGTCAAAGTATTCCCAAAATTGATCACAAGCTTTGTCATCTGAGATTCAAGGAGAGTCAGAGGGTTGGTGATATCAATCTTGGCAAGGTGGAGCTGCAGGAACCCAAGTGGGAGCTGTGTGATGAATTTGGCAAAAAGGAATGTGGTCCAGGAGAATTCAATGGGGCTTGGGGTATTGCTGCTTGTCAACCTGGTGATGAGATTGCAGTGACAGACTGGGATAACAAGAGAGTGGTAATCTGCAGCACCAAGGGACATCAGAAAAGAACCATTCCAATACAAGGATGTAAGTTTCTTATGTACACATTATGCATTCAATAGCATGTAGTGTAGTACAGTGCATGCTGTGTAAAAACAAGACTGTGGTGCAGTACATTTCATTTCAAGTAATTTTTGAAATTTTACAAATTCACAAAGCTACAAATCAATTAAAACAACAACAAAAGAAAAATTGCACAGTATAAAAAAACGAGTGAACAACAGTAAAAAAAAAGAAACAACAGCCCCAAACAAAGACAATACCCATGTAGGATTGCAAGTGAACTTAAAGAGATATTCTAAACCACTCTTTCACAAGGACTTTATTCATTGTTATGACAATTATTAGACATCCATAATACCAACTAAAATATCATTTGACTCTCAATTGTTTTTATTAGTTTTAAAACAATTCTCCTGAGGACGATCAGAGCATACTGATCGAAACGTCGAGTTGTACCCCCAGTTCTTTTCAGAACTAATTACTACTCAATTGAGATTCCACATGGTGTCACCGCAATTAGTCTTACTTATCATCCTCACCATGCAAAGCTACAAGTTTTATCTAAAAATACATCGGTCCATGCGCTTAATTATTCAGCCAATTTGCAAAAAGAACACACTGCTGTTTAAGTATGTAAATGCAACACATCAGTGGAGGTTCAATAAACATGGCATGGGTAGCAGCATAAAGGGTTGTTGTGTTTTCATATAGTCAGTCGTCTGTTTATAGTAACATCGATCGATAAATGTACTCCTTCAACTTCATCTTTAATTTGGGAAATTCTGCTTAAAGGCACCTGGCAATAGGTTTTTTATTGATTTAAACAATAAAGTATATGTGTATTAACAATAAACAAATTGTTTGAGTGATTATTTGTCAGGATTTATATGTTTAAAAACAATATGAAGTTGTTTGAAGTGTGACTCCGCCCATCCCTTTTTGTGACGTCATTCGAGGAAGGATTCGCCGCTGATGGAACATCGACCCCCCTCGACGCCCTCGAGAATTGCCTGTGTTTACACACGTGTGGTTTGGTTTGTTATAAAAAAAGGCATTTTTCCGGCATTTTCCCAGCAATGCCGACCGGGTGTATTGCTGCTGCATGCAACAAAACAACTAAAGATGGGGTCAGCCTGCATCTGTTTCCAGCTGATCCCAAATATAGGCGGTTATGGGCAGCGAAAGTCAGGATAACGAGGGCAAAGTGGTCCTGTCCGACGTCGTTTTCAGCGCTTATGCAGTGACGCTATGCAGTTTTCGTAGCACTAGCGGCATTGCTGCACCTATATCGTGAAAACTTGCATGCTTCCCTTGGGCCTTGTTTTACGTTGTCGCTTCTCACTTTCAACGCCAGCTTCAAGGCTATTTATCATTGTCAAAGGTGCTGGCTTTAATCACAATGTATAAATGCAAAATATGTCTTCTTTACTTCTATTTTTATCCAATAATTGAGTTTTGTTTGTATAAATGTTGTCGATTTTAGTTTCGCGCCCAGAGCTTTTCCTGAAGAAAGACGTTGATAATTTCCAATAAAATAGGTGTTTACTCATATTAACATAAATAATGTTATTTGTTTAACTTAATTATTATATTTTTGAGAACAACCATGTTTAAAGTTTTGTTTCATGAACCATGCGTAAAATAATAATCTTGATTGAGGATGTATTCTTGCACGTCCAAAATGGAGTCGCGTTAATCGTCGGATGGGCTAGAGTGTTGGTTTTAAACGGTCATTTGCAAGAAAATGCACAGATAACTTTTGATGTGAGATAGGAATTTGGGTAAGGAACCAAAGAACATATTTTTATGGTTTTCACTATTCCAATTTTGCATATTTCGTTTCCCTTTTGCGTTTGAATGAAAGAGTTGCGATACGGCAACCTTAACGTCAGATAATGAAACGTTGCCGTATTCAGCAACTCAAGGTTGCCGTATATAGCAACGCTGCCGTATTTGGAGTTTTCCGGACTGAATTGATTCGCTTTCTTTGCACTAGCATGACTAGTAGTAGTACAGTAGTCATATATATAATTCTTCATATTGCTTTTTATTCATTTAAAATATGGAAATGGTTTGAGGCTTGATTGAGGTTTCTCATTGTCGTACTCTCGGATTCGGTTACCGGATTCGGTGACGCATCGCAATCGATCAGGTACCCAGACGTAATGTATGGGGCCAGACTACACATTTTCTCTTCAAATATCCCCGCCTCGAATGACGTCACGAACAGCGCCACCATGTGTCAATGTAAAGGGGTGGCCTATTCTAAAGTCGTAAATACAATAAAACCACTATTTCTGTAACCTTAGTTACTTGTTTATTCACATTCCACTCATAAAAATGTATATATTTATGACAAAAGCTACATTTGGACAAAATACCAGTGCCAGGTGCCTTTAAGAGTTAAATTCAATTGTCTGGCAGACAGCCATAGACCAGAATTATCACCAGAGTGTGTCTTTAATGAATGCTTTCCAGAATCCCGAAGTGAAGTTCCATAGATTTCCAGCCGGCCATAGAAGCTTGACGAGATCTTTGTGTGCTTTGTAATTTAAAACAACTGGTAAAACTCATTTGCAGCACACATTATTCAAAAGATTGTCAATAAATAACTGCCACACTCCACTTACTGAATTCATTCATTGTTGTGTCGACGACGTGACACTGAATGATGTTGATGAACATGCATGTAAACAACTCATTGACATACCCTATGAATTGACAGACCAAATGATCATGGCATCTGACCAGTTTAAAATTACTCTGAATAAAAGCAAACAACAGCTTACAAATATAACTTTGAAAATTACTTCCCTGGTAATTTCCCATGCTAAATTATCCATTGAACGGTCAAATTTGTCCCTGTATTGATGGAAAATCATAACAGATGTTCATGTGTATCAGTAAACTGAGCATTAATTGCAGGTATACAATGTACACATACACATAATCTTGATAAGTTTGTTTTCCCTCACTTACACCACACGCTATGCCGCATTGCCACGATGTAAACAAAGATTGACATCGGACTTTCCTGATTTTGAGAAAAAACTGGTTCAGAGAAAATGTCCTTTTAAATGTTTACTGAAATAGAAATATTCTTGTGGGAGATTGATAGATTGGATGTTGTAACAACCTCATTTGAGTTTTGTTTCTCCAAAATATATTTCAATCGGAGAAAATTGTTATTTTTTGTCGCTGTTCTTCACCCCCCTGAAAAAAAGAACAGATATTTTTGTACATATCATTGACAGCATACGGTAGCATCCATCGGGTGTGAACATCACACAGGAGTTATCAAAACTTAAATACACATGATGTACATATGCTGTAAATACACATATGTGTGTTAGCAAGTGTGTCAAAAGATCATTGGTGCATTTCCATCTTTGAACAGAATTCAAGTAAATTTAGATGCCAAACATACTTCCTATTCATTGATAATTCTGTCAATGATGTCATGTGAAGGGTCTGTGTCACTGACTGTTCTAACCAGCTCTGACAATGGCAAATGTTGGTAAAATTCTACAAAGGCTTTATTGGAGCGTAATCTCTTGAATTTAAAGATAATTGTCTGTAAAAGTGTAAACATTACATTGTTCAAGAGTCACAGATTTCTGTTTCCAATGCTCAAATGTTAAGGCCAAATTTTTAAAAGTCGTTTATGGGTAATTGGAACCAAAAAATGGATCGGGTAATGACAGTTTCCGTTGGGTATCTGGATACCCAGATACCCGGCACAGCCCTAGCTATGAAACAATTATATTAGGAGTTTCTATTTCAGCAAACCTTTAAAGTAATTAACCATGAGTTAATGTGAAATTATCAATTTTATTCAGTTTCCGATGACCTTCTCTTAGAAAGCGGGAAAATCTCTATAACTATGAGTGCATTAGAATATCTCTTTATTCACTGTCTAATTGCTCTTCTAGTAATACCTCAACAAACATTAAACAAAATGTTTGAATAATAACTTAATGCAGAAACGTTCCACTTAACTGAATTTTCCTTGAAATAGAAAGTAGCTCATAACTACATGTTATGCTATTAAAACCTTCATTACTGAATTCATTCATTGTTGTGTCGACATGACACTGAATGATGTTGATGAACATGCATGTAAACAACTCATTGACATACCCTATGAATTGACAGACCAAATGATCATGGCATCTGACCAGTTTAAAGTTACTCTGAATAAAAGCAAACAACTCATTGACATACCCTATGAATTGACAGACCAAATGATCATGGCATCTGACCAGTTTAAAGTTACTCTGAATAAAAGCAAACAACAACTTACAAATATAACTTTGAAAATTACTTCCCTGGTAATTTATCATGTCAAATTATCCATTGAATGGTCATGTGTTTCCTTTACGTGGCACTGTCTGGCGCATGTTTCATTCACATAATGCAATACGTCGTCCACTGCCGTATCTCCAACATCGAACATCCGTTTATGTCAGGTCCCTGTATTCTCATAACAAGCTATAAATTGTCCGATCATGATCAGCATGCAATTGCCCCACTAATCCAATTACTGCAAACAATTAGGCAAATATTCCCTCATATGCTGCTGGTGTGATAAGTTGTTTGAAGCAGCCACTGTCAGGCCCTTTGCAGTCTTAATGATTGGATACAATGTATCACAAACAGTTGGAGAAAAATATATGGCAAATGTTGGTAAAATACTACAAAGGCTTTATTGGAGTGTAATCTCTTGAATTTAAAGATAATTGTCTGTAAAAGTGTAAACATTACATTGTTCAAGAGTCACAGATTTCTGTTTCCAACACTCAAATGTTAAGTCTGAATTTTAAAAAGTCATTTACAGGTAATTGGAACCGAAAAAATGGAACAGGGTAATGACAGTTTCATTCGGGTATCTGGATACCCAGATACCCGGCACAGCCCTAGCTATGAAACAATTATATTAGGAGTTTCTACATGTATTTCAGCAAACCTTTAAAGTAATTAACCATGAGTTAATGTGAAATTATCAATTTTATTCAGTTTCCGATGACCTCTTAGAAAGCAGGGAAATCTCTATAACTATGAGTGCATTAGAATATCTCTTTATTCACTGTCTAATTGCTCTCCTAGTAATACCTCAACAAACATTAAACAAAATGTTTGAATAATAATTTAATGTAGAAACGTTCCACTTAAATGAATTTTCCTAGAAAAAGAAAGTGGCTCATAACTACATGTTATGCTATTAAAACCTTCATACATTGAAATTATGTGCTATACATGTACTCACTGGCTGTCATCAATTTAAATTTAGCCTATTTTATTTTCTGAAACATGACATTGATTGTAATAAATAGTGAATAATAAATCATGACAGTTCAAAGGTTCAAAGTGAACATTGGCTGTTGTGAATCCTTTGTACATGTATAGGCCTTCATGTCAAAATATGTAGAAATATCTTCATTTAATGTTCAGCTCATAAAACATAACACACATAATTGTTATATCACTGTGCTGTGTTATCTCTATTATTATTATTTTTCCAGGTCCATTTGGCATTGCAGCTATACATAATCACTTAGTGGTTGTAGATGACACCAACGATGTCATCAAGATGTACAACAATGATGGCACACTTGCCTTTGACTTCCACACATGTACAGTGCCTCATAGTGAGATAGGGAAGACAGCAGCAGACCTCCGGAGTGTAGTAGTAAATAATAAGGGTAACATCATAATAGGTGATGTGGAGAGGATGGTGGTGAGTGAGCACAGCCCCACTGATGGCTCGCTCCTCCACACTATGCCAGTCCAGACAGCACCTTACTTCCTGGCCACTGATAATAATAATAGAGTTGTAGTCAGTGGTTATGATCAACATCAAGTAGACATTGTTGATAGCAATGGTACTTCATTACTCACAATCAAACCAACAATCAATGGTCAGGAAGTTCAATACTGCATTGGTGTATGCTGTGACAGATCAGGCATATACATTGCATTGTGCAATGGGGATAACACTGGTCATATTCACCATTATGATGATGAAGGTAGATTCATCTCATGTATAGCTCAGGGTTTGTACAGGCCCATGGGAATCACATTCACTGCAGATGGGCATCAGTTGGTAGCAGCAGACTGGTACTCAGTGAAGATATATCACATAATGTGATGTAATCCAACATGCTGCTGACTGGCAATCTCACTTGTCATCATCATAATGGTGAAATGTCCTCTTCAAGATATGTTACCCAAACATGTAATGTAGAATCTTGAGTATCAATGTCACTCTATAGAATTAATCTTGTATCATTTATTATTAATGTTTGACATGACAAGAGATACAGAGCATATACAATTCATTGACAATGAAATCTTCACTCAGGAAATTATTGCTGTTTTGATGAAAACAAAAATTACCAGTAAAATATTGGTGATACATCTTGTAAAAAGAAATATTTCACAAGACAAATGTCCAAGAAGCATGGTTTATCTAAGTACCTAAATGAATTAATGACAGGTCCTGCCATCAATTCATTTCATAACTTTATCACTGTAAACATGGCTCTGATGTTTGTTTATATTTAATTTGTAATTTTTGCATATTTTGATTCCTTTCTACAAGGAAAATAGTTATTTTCAGATAAAAAAAAAATTGCCATGAATCACTGGTGAAAAAAATATATGATGCATCTTTAAGAGGGAGTTCCCCTGATTTTGCTTTTGGCATTGTCTGTTGATTTGTAAATGTTACTCTTTAATTATTCATATGTCAATATCTTGTCAATACTTTCTTTGTTTTCACTGATGGTCACCCATTGTTTGCCAATCACCAGTTGACAAAAACTACAATTGTGACATAGCAAAAGAAAGGTCTATACCCTCTCTTTTCCCCCTCTGGATCCACCCTTGTACAGAGTTGCATAATGGAAAGGTTATATTCTACACCTGAGCTGCACCTTATACAAGTCTAGTTTTCTTCCTCTTACCTTTTGTTGGAGCATCCTGAGCTGATATCTCTTGGTTGAGGATGTTTCTTGCTGAGACTGTTTCTTGTTGACCTCTGATCAGGTCAATTAGAAGGGTTGTCATGCTGTCAACCTGGAGGGAAATAAAAATGAATAGTACATTCTTGATACACTGTTTGTAAAATGTCATCATGTGCATGAATACTAAATGACAATCAAGAATTGCATATAAACAATTGACCAGTCAATGTTTCATTTGGAAACAAGTTGTGAAATCTCATTCACAGTTTCTAACCAAAGCACTGTAGGTTTCTATGTAATCATTTCTGTCTCATTCCAGACAGAAATTACCTTCAGGAAACCCATGACTCTTAATATCATAAATGAGCAACTAATTCAACATAATAATTTGTGAAATTACAAAAGAGGAGCTTCATTTGTCTTGATTTAAATTTACTTTTCAACATATATAATTATTGTACACTTTTAAAAATAAGCATTCATAATTAGCTTTATACATTATATTGAACACTTTTACAAATGATAATCTTCATCAATTGTGTAATAAGCTTAATTGTATACATTGCAATGAACAAACTGTTTTGATGTTTTCCTGTCCCAAGCCCAAATAACTTCCAATGGCAGATCCAGGGGGTGTGGGGGGCCTTGGGGGATGAAGCCCCCTCCTCCCTGCTTTGGGTATTTTGTCATGTAATTATACCTTGTAGAAGTTGGTTGATATAAATACTAAGCACTGTACATTATCTATATATATGAGCATGATTCCATGTGGATCCAGTCTCTTGTAGAGTCTTCAATGAGGGTAATGACCTTCATTATACTGTCATTTATTTAGTTGCTACAGTTTATCATACTCATGTGTATCACCCGGGAGCTTTGAAGGATGTGAACAAATCTCCTTCTAGATTTGGATTCTATATTTTAATGAAAAAGCAAAGATGCCACTTCTTTTCTAAAAAACAAACATTTGAATACATTTACAAATGTTCAACTCATAATGAAATTCCTGGTGACACGCATGATACTATGTAATGTTTATATTCAAGTCTTGTGTACTTTTATCAATTGTTGGAATCTAATGCACCTTCTTAATAAGGTCAATCCAATTCTATTTCTGAATGAATGTATTTGTACAGGGAGGTTACACTTTTGCTAAATTTCTTCTACAAGTTTGCTTACTTTCAAGATCTGCATTTAACAACCAACCTGTGAAAGTTTCAGCTTAATGAGGTTGTGTCTTTAATGTCAAAATAGTGAAAATACCTTTAAATTGTTTGTATTTATTATAATTTTGTGTCTCATTCAGTCAGAAATTCAGTCAAGAAATGATTTCATAAATTTGTATTTATATGATAGCTCCTCAGACAGAAAGATTTCAAGAGATGTTTGATTCCATCATCAACTTTACACCAAGTACATTATATGTAAAACTATGTGTAACCTCCCTTTAAGCAAATTATTATTGTTTTGTAATTCCACAATTTGTCCATTCCTCAATGGAGTAACTAAATTTCAAGCCACTGAAAACCTCAAACTTGTGCTCTAATGTTTCTTTGCTGATGAATTTTAACATAAATATTCATTTGCAGACTTTCGAGGACATTTGTTTCACAATCTCTCCTTTAATTACTGGTATATCATCTAGAGAATTTTGGTTTATTGACTATTATTATGTGATTGTTGATTAAGTTCAATTTAGTTTCAATAAGATTTAATTTACTTGTCATTCATATTGCAATCCATAGAGCTCTCTCTGCATGTACATAGATCTAATCAAAATAAAATATTGTACAAATCTAATTTTGTGAATAAAATATATGAATAAAATTGTGAATAAAATCTATGAATGTATAACTTTGAATCATTTTCATTTCTTTTGGTTGTCTATCATGGGTTTATAGGGGGGGGGGCACAAAAAACATTTTATTACTGGTTCACCATCATCAAAGGTATTTCTTGAATTACACAAATTTGTACTAAAATTTACAGCCTTCTCTCCCCTTCAAGACAAATTGGAATCATCCGCTTTGACTTTGGCGCGCATCCTGCACATTTCAGATGCAGATCCTTCCATTAGTTCTGGGGGATAAACAGCGGAGCTGCACAGTGGTGATGAAGTTGGAATTGAGTCAAGAATGTTTGGGAGTGGTTCGGTCAACAACTGAATTCAGGTCCGCATTAAAAGAAAGCTAATATCAGCTCTTTTGGAATGTACAACGAGCTACAACACCATCTGATGTCATCATGGTCATTGCTGACAGAAAGAGGGCAGCATACTACAACATTGAAGCTATCATGTTATTCAGACTACCCAACCAGAATGATCTGTAGGAAGATTGTTTCAAAAATTTTTTAATATCGTTAAGATTCAAGCCAATAAGAGACAATGTTTTCATGACCATGAGATCAAGTTAGAATATTAACATAATCACACAAATTTTGCATGACCCCACACCTCCCTAGCTTAAAGGGGCAGTATCGTCACGATCAACAGGGCATGGAAACAAATTGATTGTTTCAGATATACACAATGACTGAAAATAATACCCCACATGATAAGGTCATATTACCGTTCCTGCTGCATAAATAAGCCAGTAATTTTCAGTCACTGTGTTCATCTTAAACTAGGACACCAATTCCATGCCCTGTTTAAAATCTGCTCTGAACTCAAAACATGAAAATTTAACATTACTGTATCAATATTAGAAATAGAAATATGAAAACATGACAATTGGATTCAAAATTCAATGCATGGTGTTGATGACACAATAAATAAATCATACATACATGAAATTATAATAGTATATTCTCCAGCACAGAGATTATAATAGTATATTCTCCAGCACAGAGATTATAATAGTATATTCTCCAGCACAGAGATTATAATAGTATATTCTCCAGCACAGAGATTATAATAGTATATTCTCCAGCACAGAGATTATAATAGTATATTCTCCAGCACAGAGAGCAAAACTAGAACATGTCATAAATTATAACTCCTCCCACAAAAGCATTTTGTTTATATAAATAAATAAATTTAAAGGGGCAGTTTTGTCATGATCAGAGCAGACGTTTGACAGGGCATGGAATCGGTGTCCTAGTTTAAGATTAACAAAGTGACTGAATATGACTGGCTCATTTATGCAGCAGCAACGGTAATATGACTTTATCATGTGGGGTATTATTTTCAGTCAATGAGTTAATCTAAAACTAGCACTCTGATTCCATGCCCTGTTGATCGTGACGATATTGTCCCTTTAATGCCCTGCTGCTTAGGAACATGTGTAGCAGTTTAAATTAGTACAAAGAAACTCTTGATACTTATTTAGGTAAAACTCTTTAAGACAATTTACAAAAGTGTTTTTTTTATAAATTAACAAGCTCATGTCTAAGGTCTTTGGGAAGAGAATTAACAATTCTTAGAGACATAGCTAAGTCTTCAACAGCAATAGGTCAATAGGTTTGGGTTCTTAATTACAAAGATACACTGTAAAATGTCATAAATAATGTACACTGAACATCAGCATTGGAGTGCCCTGCCCATCTTTAAAAGTACACCCTACCTTAATTACTTGAGAAACATTTTTATATTTGGTATACATAATAAGTATACAGAATTTCATGAATTTTAATTTTGTGGCCCGCGCGGGGTCAAAGGTCAATGTACATTTTGCTTGACCACTCGCTTATTTTTTTAAATATTTTTTTTTCCAAATTGCAAAGTTGATAATTTGTGATAAGAGCTTTCATTTAACATAAAAATCACTTTCTTACGATATTCTTAACCGGAGTTAGATTTCCAAACTGTAGAGGTCAAACGAAAGGTAAAAAGTTCAACGACCTGTAACTCACAAACCACATGACCAAAAACGCTCAAATTTCAGTTTTGGAGTTTTCTCACAGAACTAAACAAACATAGAAAGTAAAAAAACAATCTGTGAGGTTGACCTTGGAAAGTGTGTAATTTGGCATGGAATGACCCTTTGTAAAATGTCATCATGTGCATGAATACTAAATGACAATCAAGAATTGCATATAAACAATTGACCAGTCAATGTTTCATTTGAAAACAAGTTGTGAAATCTCATTCACAGTTTCTAACCAAAGCACTGTTGGTTTCTATGCAATCAGTTCTGTCCCATTCCAGACAGAAATTATCTTCAGGAAACCCATGACTCTTAATCTCATAAATGAGCAACTAATTCAACATAATACTTTGTGAAATTACAAAGGAGCTTCATTTGTCTCAATTTAAATTTACTTTTCAACATTGACTATTGCACACTTTTAAAAATAAGCCTTCATAATTAGTTTTATACATTATATTGAACACTTTTAAAAATAAAAATCTTCATTAATTGTATACATTGCAATGAACAAACTGTTTTGGGGTTTTCCTGTCACAAGCCTCAATAACTTCCAATGGCAGATCCAGGGGTTGGGGAGGCCTTGGGGATGAAGGCCCCCCCCCCCTCCTCCCTGCTTTGGGTATTTTGGTATCTAATTATACCTTGTAGAAGTTGGTTGATAGTCTTCAATGACTATACACTTTATGACAAACAGCTCAGTGCATGAATTCCACACTATTTCGTGGGGTGCACCCATTAAAGAAATGATTATTTTCAATTTGACTTGGGAACACACTCAGGACATCAAGTATATTGCAGAGGTCATATTTCTGGGGGAAAACAAATGTACAAATATTGCCCCACTGCAAAATGACAGCTTTAAACATACTTGGTTCGTCTATGATGTTTCTGTGCAGTTTGCAATGGATAACCATGTATTGTGCATGCATCATTGTAATAGAAATATTACTCTAAAAGGACCAAAGGAAAAGAGTACAAAAACGAAAGGTACAATGTCGATCAAAATGATTTCATTTGTATTATGCTTCACAGGCACTGTATAAACATGGCTAAATAGATCCCAAGCAAAATAATGACTGGCAAAGAATTCAATATGAACACAATTATTGCAAACAGTTCCCAAACTCATTATGGACTTTTTGAGTGCTTGTTCCATACTTTTTTTTCTCCATCGCTTTTTTCCCAATACCCAGGGTTATAGCAGGTTAGGGTTAGGGTTGAGGATATGGTTATGGTTATGGTTATGGTTAGGGTTAGGGGTTAGGGTTAAGGAATAGGGTTAGGATTTGGGCTTGAATGAATGACTTACATGTAGCTAAATTATACAAACCTTGAAAGGCCCCATGGCAACATCTTCGTAATTTGCATCTTATTCTAGAATTATTAGCAGATTGCGGTTCAAGAGATAAATGTTCAAAACAAACGCACAATGTATGATGGCACAGGTGACTTACATCACACTCTCCTGGTAAATCAGAGATTCCAGAGTGTGCCATGTATAAGCCACTCTGTGCACATGCATCATTATGCATTTGTTTGATCCCGGTAATTTGACATTGATTATTCCATATTTTTTCCTTTTAAATCCTTGCCAAATTATACACCCTGTGGATTTTAACAAGCGTGTCTTCTTGTCGAGAGAACTCTTTAATTTGGCACAAAAAGCCTCCATGTTTACAACTAGCAAACCACAATAAAACTATTGGCTAGAAGTTTTACCTCAGTTACCCATGTATACCAGTAATCAGATTTTATTAAAGTTCATAAATGAAGGGCAGAAAACTTGTTTAAAAACATTTTTCTAAAATTCAAACCTGATTTGATATATCGTCCATGTACGTAATTCGCCGCACTCGTGAAATAACGCACTTAGCTTTGGCTTAGCATTTCTCGGAAAACTTACAAAACTATGGCGTATAAAAATTATAGTGAAATTGTATGATTTACTGGAAAGTTAGTGCTTGTGAAAGTGGAAAAAGTTGTTTAACCACTGATTTTACTAGATACAAATAGTAAGAGATTTACTTGAACTCAATTTCTTTTTCACGAAAATCTGTGATTTTATTGTTCTATGCCGTCAACAAGCTGTTGACTGTGGAAACCAAAATATATGAATGCTTTGCATTTGCAATGATTTTTTAAAGAAATACTGATCCTCAAATTGGACACATTCCTTATAGAAGAAGCGAACGAAGACTACTTAATTCGTTGGTGTTTATTTCGACGGTAGTGGAAAATTATTGAGAAAATGAAACATTAATATCATGGTTATGAAAAGAAATCTTTTATTTGACAAAATGTTAACAGCATTTTTTACACATTTCAAAGTTTTAAAGTACTTTTTGCAAAAATTTTAACCACCTTCCAATTTATTGGTCTTTCAAGCATATTGATTAAAAGTTTTGAGAGCTTCTCCAAATTATACCATTTTATATTAAAAATCGAAAACAATATTTTTATTTTCAAGATTAAAAACAATTTTACAACCATCTGGAATAAGATGAAGCATGATTCAACTGTTTTTCTTCTTGGATACATTTTCTGTACCCCCATCAACTTTAACAGTTTGGGGTGAGTCATTATACCAACATCAATTTTCTGATGACCACAATTCTGTGCGTCTCAAAAAACGGCGCTCAAGACGTCCACGCGTATGATCATGCATTGAAATTCAGCATTTTACAAGAGAATCCTTCACTGAAACAAACTGAAACACCAAACTGCTAATTTCATTTGTAAGTTACCGTCCAGTTGATTATATAACCTTAGGTGCGTCATTTAGGGTAAATTGAGGATATGTAGGCGGCCTATATAAATGAAGAAAAAAGTAATTTTTGTAAACAGGATCAAATGGCAAATATAAACAGTAGCCAATTTCAGCTCCTGGAATTTAGAAAAAACCGCCGTTAGCCGAGGTACGACCAACGTGTGGCTAAGGATAGGCCAAGGGGGCGTGTCCGTGCCACACTGGTGGGGCAACCCCAAACCCATTTCCCATTGCGTGCACAATTCTGATAAGGCTTTGTTATAGTTATATTAAAAATGGTGCATTTTCCCACAATTTCCCTTCCCATTTTTGCCCATTAAAGAACACTTTCTGTTTCTATGTAATCTCATGATGGTCGTTGGACCCTTGAGTACGAAACATTTTACCTGAAAATGGTGATATTTCCCACTTGTTTATGCTTCGGTGGCTAACGTTAATGCACACAGCCTGTTTGGGAAGTTTGCGCGCATGCGCAATTCTATCTATACAACATGTGTGATGTGCGAATATTATTATTTTAAAAAACTGCGACAACAAAATGACACAAATAAAGTGATATAATTTGTTCAACTCCCGAGCGCCAAAATCATAAAAACACACGCGTCGACTCACTCTCATTCGCCGAAAGTGTCCTACAAAATTTGCATACCAGTAAAATGTCAAATTCCTGACCTTCAGACGATCACTGACAATAAAAATCCAGGGACCTTTTATTTGCAAAAACTCCCCAGACAAACTAAACGGTACGGTACTACAGAGGCGCCATCATGTTCTGTTCTGAGTATCAATTTTCGGCTCGAGCCGTATCCACTGATCTCGAGTATCCCAATTATATGGCTCTGCTGAGTATAAAATCACAAAATTATTCGAACAAATTATGTAACTCAGATTTTCTAATTTCCATCGATTAAAATCTTGTTTAATACTATAAGATTTTAGGCTTTTATATACTGTTTTAATAATTAAGCTTGTTAAATAAAATCGTATTGGCACATACGTTTTGGTACATAAGTCCATGCAACACACCATTTTGCATTTGGCTTACCATACAAAAATATGTGGCCCTGGGTTTTCGCTTGTGAACTCCCTTGGCCACCAGCGAAATAAACATTAACCAATTTCAAAGTATAATTCCCCACCGCTAGCTTTAGTCGACAGCAATATAGGATCATTTTCACGGGCTCGTTTTCCCAAAATTATTAAAATGGGAATTATAATTACTAAATGCATGATATTATACAGTTTTCAGATTTACTTCACTGAATAGTCCTAAAAACATTTTTCGACAGAAACAAGTTGCACACATTTCGCTCGTCCCCACCGCTGCCTTCTGCTATATCCAGAAATCAGCTGAGAATTCCTCCAATTGCGTAGTTTTCGGGGATATAATTTTTTTTTAATTATAAAAATGTTCTATTCATAATTTAACTGATTTCTTAAAAAATTTCTCTATTGTCCCTATAATTTTGCTATAATACGTTAAAAAAATTAAAAAACCTGTCCATTTCTGGCCGACCACCTTTATCCTCCATTGACTTTGTGCACAAACATGTGCGTTCGTTTCACTTTTTTCCAAAACCCAAAGTTCTCCAATAATTCATTGCGCGCACAATTCCGAAAAGGCTATTTTCGCAGGTGAATATTACTGAATCAGTGAATGTATAATTATGAAACACATTTTAAAAGAAAATAAGCGTAAATCATTATTTTAATGTGTATTTCGATTGCTTAGGCTTCGTAGTACTGAGGAAAAAGGGAAATGTTATGTATTTTGAGAGTTTGGTCCAAACTTTGGACCCCTGATGAACGGGAACAACGGATAATCACATGATCAAGCAGGTTGTTTCGCAACGGAACAGTGGTGAGTTCAAAAGGAAGGTTTTGTGCGACAAATTGAGACATAAATAAGCTTTTACGATTATATTTACAGTATATAAATATTACTTTATAGATATAATTGTGCTATAAGAATGTGGCTTGTGACACACAATTTCAGGAAATAAGAGCACCTTGAATCTTGGTGACATATCATAGCCCGGCTAGAAGACTACAGTACCAGCAGTTGCAGTCGAATTCGTATCAACTCGTACTTTTACACACTCGTACATTTGCCAATTCGTACTCACGTAAACTCGTACTTTATGGGCCGTCAACTCGTAGGCCTACGTGTGCCAACTCGTACTGATCTTTTATTTTTGCATTTAATTATACTTTTTAACTGAATTTAAATTGATAGCGAATTTATTGATAAAAACTTGATTCATTTTAAACATATCAAAGGAGAATATTATTTAGGTGGGAATTTTTTTTATAATTAGTTGAAATTATTTTTGGGTATTATGACAACATTATGGAAATTTTTTCATTGAAATTGATAAGATCATAAACAGAATACTTTATTATATCTAACCAATTTCAAAGAAGGGAATGAATGACTACTTTTTCCTTTTTTATCATTTGTTTCTTTCTCTCTACAAACATTTTTACATTTGTTTTACATTTGTTTTGCTTGTTATAGTTTATTTGTTTGTTTTATATTTTACTCTGTTCATGTGTAAGGGTAGAATGTCGTATCCAACTGCCACTTTTTCTCATTCAATATAAGCAATAAAGGATCTTATCTACCTAAGGTGGAGAACATATTGGATGATGATGGACATATACTTCAAATTATTCCAGGATATTTATTTCATGAAAAATCAGACATTTTTGGTATACGATGACTTCCTCAGTCATGTCAGTCTGATCTTGTCAACTCCCCCATAAGTGACCAACATGGTCATTGTACATGTAATACGTACAACTATAATAGGATTCTAATTCTATTTTCTGAAGGGGAGGATATTTTTAGAAGGGAAATCAAGTCCGAAAACCATCATCAAAGTGGATTTTAAAGATAGTTTTCGCTTTCTGTACCCCAAAAAATTGATGGAATAATTTTTTAACTGGTTAGTGGTTGTAAAAAAAATTCCAAAAACCCTTAAAAAGTGGCGGTCGTATACGACATTCTTTCCATGTGTAATCATTTGTCCGGTCCCACAGGACACTGATTTCTGCTCATTCTTGTGTTTATGTATGAATGTATGTTTGTATTTTAAGCTCATTCGAAAAAGTTTATAGTAAAAATGCCAAAGAACTGCCTTGCACTGTCAGCAAAAACAATTTTTTTTAATTGTGATGATGTGTTTCTTATATTTGTACACTAGCCCATAGACTATCAAACCAAGTAGATCTAGTTAGTCATTCTGTTAATCCACTTGGGCTAGTGGTCTTGGGGAAATTTCAACCCTGCTCTTATACTATCGAATTCCTTCCTCAATAAATATTTTATTAATTACTCTTATTTTTTCCTATAGAAAGCTGCTTGAGTCAGAAAGTCTTCACCAATGACAAGCCGTTTGATTCTTTTTGTTCTCAACCTGAATTACAAGTCACCCAATGAATCTAACAAATGAGAAACCATTTGTTTGTGACATTTGTGGAAAATCCTTCTCACAAGGAAATTATTTAAGACGTCACCAGAGAATACACACCAATGAGAAACCATTTGTCTGTGACATTTGTGGAAAGTCCTTCTCACAAGGATTCAATCTAAGACGTCATCAGAGGGTCCACACCAATGAGAAACCATTTGTTTGTGATATTTGTGGAAAATCCTTCTCACAAGGAAATGATTTAAAACGTCACAAGAGAATACACATGAATGAGAAACCATTTGTCTGTGATATTTGTGAAAAGTCATTCTCACAAGGAAATTATTTAAGATGTCACCAGAGAATACACACGAATGAGAAACCATTTGTTTGTGACATTTGTGGAAAGTCCTTCTCACAAGGATTCAATCTAAGACGTCATCAGAGGGTCCACACCAATGAGAAACCATTTGTTTGTGATATTTGTGGAAAATCCTTCTCACAAGGAAATGATTTAAAACGTCACAAGAGAATACACATGAATGAGAAACCATTTGTCTGTGATATTTGTGAAAAGTCATTCTCACAAGGAAATTATTTAAGATGTCACCAGAGAATACACACGAATGAGAAACCATTTGTTTGTGACATTTGTGGAAAATCTTTCTCACGTGGAAGCAGTCTAAGACGTCATCAGAGGGTACACACCAATGAGAAACCATTTGTTTGTGACATTTGTGGAAAAACCTCACAAGGAAGCAATCTAAGATGTCATCAGAGGGTACACACCAATGAGAAACCATTTGTTTGTGACATTTGTGAAAAGTCATTCTCACAAGGAAATGATTTAAGATGTCACCAGAGAATACACACGAATGAGAAACCATTTGTCTGTGACATTTGTGGAAAATCTTTCTCACAAGGAAATGACTTAAGACGTCACCAGAGAATACACACCAATGAGAAACCATTTGTCTGTGACATTTGTGGAAAGTCCTTCTCACATGGAGGCAATCTAAGATGTCATCAGAGGGTCCACACCAATGAGAAACCATTTGTCTGTGACATTTGTGGAAAGTCCTTCTCACATGGAAGCAGTCTAAGACATCATCAGAGGGTACACACTGATGAGAAACCATTTGTCTGTGACATTTGTGGAAACTCCTTCTCACAAAGAAACAGTCTAAAATGTCATCAGAGGGTCCACACCAATGAGAAACCATTTGTTTGTAAAATTTGTGGCAAATCCTTCCCAAAAGGAGGCAGTCTAAGACTTCATCAAAGAGTCCACACCAATAAATGACTTGGGTTGTAACATTGTGCTAAATATCCTCACAAATAAATTACCACAGGATCCACCAACGATAAACCATTTGTCTGTGGTTTCTGTAGTAAATCCTTTTTTTCATATAGAAGCAACTAATTAAGAAGTCATCAGAGGATCCACACCAATGAAAAAAATATTTGTTTGTGACATTTTCTTCATTCGTTCATAAGCTAGTTTCTGAGACAATAGCATATTTTTGGAGAGGTATTTTGTTCTTGAAACTTGTCCTACATTTTCATGTAAATTTATTTACATTATTGTTTATTTATCATTGTTATGATACAGTTTGCTATTTTGTGTTTTGATAGAATGTATATTGTATAAACAGGTCTTCTGTTACGGTGTCTTATATATACCCAGCAAGTATACCCATCCAATACTGGGTGTTAAAATAACACCCATGGTGTCAAGTTTAAATACGCCAAAAAAAGTCAGGTTGGCTTCAAAATTGGTGCGGTGTTGTGCTTTTTTTCTGTAATCGTTTTTTTTTTTTTTTTTTTCCACAGTGAAATATGTGACACATGGCTAAGAGAGGCTGCACAAATTGGCCAGATGTTCAGACCCCAATGTGAAAAAGTCGATTAACAAACAGCACGGCAGTATTCCAATCAATCCAGCAATTTTGAAAAAAACAATTAAAAATGCTGACGCGCTGAGACTTTTTTTTGACCTAATGGGCCAATGATGTCCTCCAAATGAACGAGAGGGTCTATCCATTGGCAAGACTATAGAGCTCTGTGTAATCTTTACTTTGATTCAAGGTATATGTTAAACAACCAACCTGGGACTAAGTTTTCAGCTCAATATGTTTAAAAGTATATATGTCATGAAAAGGAAATGAAGTTTTCTGAATTCTCGAAAATGAAAATGCATCAAAAGGAATATTTTGTTTTCAGGATAACTGTAAACCCTCCTACTACTACAAGGGTAAAAAATCAGTCAAAATGTTGAAATACTAGTACTTGCCAAGGTATGTCTAGTGCACTTAAAGGGGCAGTATCGTCATGATTAGAGCAGACTTTCGACAGGACATGGAATTGATGTCCTTGTTTAAGATTAATGTTGATATACTTGCCAAGGTATGTCTAGTGCACTTAAAGGGGCAGTATCGTCATGATTAGAGCAGACTTTCGACAGGACATGGAATTGATGTCCTTGTTTAAGATTAATGTTGATATACTTGCCAAGGTATGTCTAGTGCACTTAAAGGGGCAGTATCGTCATGATTAGAGCAGACTTTCGACAGGACATGGAATTGATGTCCTTGTTTAAGATTAATGTTGATATACTTGCCAAGGTATGTCTAGTGCACTTAAAGGGGCAGTATCGTCATGATTAGAGCAGACTTTCGACGGGACATGGAATTGATGTCCTTGTTTAAGATTTAATATGACCTTATCATGTTGGGTATTGTTAATCTAAAACTAGCATTCCAATTCCATGCCCTGTTTATCGTGACGATACTGCTTCTTTAACCCTCCTACTTCTGGTACCTTTTTCATACAAGTTGATCCACCATTTGAAACCATTCGTTTTTGTGGTTTTGAATGGTGTACAGTATTGATTCCACCAAATGGTTTTGAATGGTAGGTCAGCTAATACAAAACCTTGTTTGGATCTTTCCAAATGGTAGTACAGCTAATACAAAACATTGTTTGGATACTTCTAAGTGGTGAATCAATAGACCCTCTATGCATTTGAATGGATTTGAATGGTAGTAAAGCTTGCTACCAACACTGTTCAAATGGTATCACCATGTGTGTACAAAACCAATGGGCATTTTGGTAAGTGGAAATTTTGAATGGTTTCAAATGGTCAAAGAGTAGGAGGGTTAAAAGTCGAACACTGTCAAACCTTATGTGTGGTAAGTACATTTACAGGTCAAAATGAGTCGACTGTTTTTTTTTAATAGTAAAAGCATTGTTTGGTATTGCTTCAGGGTGGTCAAAATGACAGTAAAAACAGTCAAAAGTGCCCCTGTGTGCACATTTGGGTCAACAGTCAAAAACAGGCAGTTGACTAGTTGACTGGTTTTAACCTCTATGGCAACTTCCCACTAAAGTGCATGCAGCTGTACTAGGAGGGTTACTTTTTGCAAACTACACATCAAGTTTAGCTTTCAAGTAATTATCTTCACCAGTAGTAGGTTTGGGTGATAACGCGATAATATCCAATATTGTGATACCTTATTTTATTTGCTTACGATATCGAGAACCTTTTTAACTTATCGATATATCAGCAAATCGCTATTAAAAAATTAAATCGCAATTTAAAAAAAATCGCCATTGTGAGTCAAGTCAGAAATTCCATGGAAACAAAATTAGAACAGTCTTTTCAGCTTTTGGAAGTGAGAAACAAAAGTGAACTACTTCAGAAGTACATACATGCTATGCAAGTGAATTATATTGTGACGCTTGTACATAGGCTACCTGTGGTTATCGGCTCTAAAGCAATCATGTGTGAATGAACAAATAATCGTGATAATATTGAAAACCGCGATATGTTTGCCCATATATCATGGATAAAAAAATTCAATATCGCCCAAAGCTAAGGTATAGGAGTGGTAATTACCAAATTACTAAATGTTCAAATTCTAATGTAAAACTTACTTTGTGTATTTAGCTGATGGTGTGAATCTCCCCTAGAAATTGTTTTATCTACTGTAATTATTTAGAAAAGTGAAATAATGTCCAATTTGAATTTAGGAATAAGTACTCTTTCCAAAATGCCACATAACAACGATGCATTTTCACTGTTTTTGTATTAACCCTCCTACAATCAGTGCAATTTTTGAAACCACCCATTCAGGCCACTCCAAGCCATTAGCTGTTGCCAGTGGCCTCCTGTGGTTACCCTTCTGTGCACTGTCACACCACTGAGATTGCAGGGTAAGGTGGTCTCCCATCCATACATTGCAGGCCATACTAATATGTTCAAACATTTACAGTGACTTTGGGTGGCACACAGTTGATTTTGTAAGATTACTTGGAAAGGACAGTACGCTTGTACATGTACTGAAAGTTGCTTAAGAACATAATTTTGTGGTTCGGAGTGGCCTCCATGTATAGGAGGGTTAAAGACAGCTAGTGTAGTAAGCTTAAAATGTCATAGGTTGGTTTGTTAATGTGTATGTAAATATCTTGATTCAAATAGAAGCAGTTTGGCCAACATTACCAATGTTGTACCTTCCCTTCAATGTATACCTTGATTCAAAGAGAGTAAGCATACTCATAGAAGCAGTTTGGCCAACATTACCAATGTTGTACCTTCCCTTCAATGTATACCTTGATTCAAAGAGAGTAAGCATACTCATAGGAATTTGGCCAACATTACCAATGTTGTACCTTCCCTTCAATGTATACCTTGATTCAAAGAGAGTAAGCATACTCATAGAAGCAGTTTGGCCAACATTACCAATGTTGTACCTTCCCTTCAATGTATAATCTTGATTCAAATAGAGTAAGCATACTCATAAAAGCAGTTTGGCCAACATTACCAATGTTGTACCTTCCCTTCAATGTATAATCTTGATTCAAATAGAGTAAGCATACTCATAGAAGCAGTTTGGCCAACATTACCAATGTTGTACCTTCCCTTCAATGTATACCTTGATTCAAAGAGAGTAAGCGTACTCATAGAAGCAGTTTGGCCAACATTACCAATGTTGTACCTTCCCTTCAATGTATATCTTGATTCAAAGAGAGTAAGCATACTCATAGAAGCATGTTACCAACATTACCAATGTTGTACCTTCCCTTCAATGTATAATATTAAACTTCTAAAAGCATTTTGTACCGTTTTCTTTTATTTTGATCTTATTGTCTACATTTGTCTGTCTTCACTTGGAACAAAATTTTCTTTTTATTCAGAAATCCATATCGAGCTATACTACCAGCACTGGCATTATTTTCATTATGTAAAATGTTTAAAATTATTTATTTATGTGGGGGTTTTTTTGGGGGGGGGGGGCATGGAAGCCAATGTGCGGACTGACTTAACTAGCGGCAGTGAAAAAGAAACACCTTCAAAATCGCTGGACGAAGGTATATGTGAGAAAAAACTATGGGGTCATTATCTCTTAACTTTCTGGATCAAACAGAAATTTCCTTACAAAAGAATAATTTTATAGGCCTACAACGTAGTTGCCAGTGAAATATGCTGTTCTCATTCGTCTTTGTGAACCAGCGGCGTACGTAGCCAGGACTTTTTCAGTGGGGGTGGGAACGGGGTATGGGTTTTCCCTTTTCTTTCTTTTATGGGGCACTGTCGGGATTTTTCGTGGGGTACGTAGAAAAACTTAGCATAGTTGTCACCACGCGCCCTCTTGGATCCTGCGCTTACGCAGTGCCTTTTATAATACGCACGCGCATTGCTCTGTGTGGGGGGGGGGGGGCTCGAGGGTTGGTTAATTTTGAAAATGGCGCTTTGGATTTACGCACGTGGTGAACTTATCGAAGAATGTGACGACTTTATACACCAGGAATATACAAAATGTCATCGAGACAACGTATGATACTCCATTGAGGATATAGAATATATATGTAAGTTAATGTAGTTAGTTGTGACAGTGAAATAAATGGGTTTGTTTTGTCCGTTGGTGAACGTTGATGTCTCGACAGCCAGCCTAGCGTAAGTATCGACTCCCGTGGACTCGAGACCTATTCGGAACTGTCTGCGCAATGAATTATGGGAATTGGGTTTTGGGGACAAATGACATGAACAAACGCAGCAAATAATGTCGTATCCGACCGCCACTTTTTAAGGGTTTTTTTAAGAAAATAAAATTGCAACCACTAACTGTTAGGCCTAACCACGTTACAAAATCGATTTTTGGGGGTACAGGAAGCGAAAAACTATCTTTAAAATCCACTTTTATAATGTTTTTGGACTTGATTTCCTGACTGTCTACAAAAATCCTCCCCTTCAGAAAATAGAAGGATACTATTATAGTTGCCACTGCGCATAAGGTATATTGCAAATAGCGCTATGTAAGCAACAGCCATAAAGCATACTGGGATACAATTTGGGGCATCTGTTTGGAGGGGCTTGCGTGACGTCAACAATATTTTGTTTGTTTGCATGGCACGCAGTTGCGCTGTTGCACCCACAGACATCCCATGATTCCTTGTTGCTGCTATTAGCGATAAACCTTATGTACAATGACCGTGTTGGTTTATACTTATGGGGGAGTTGACAAGGTCAAACTGACGTGACTGAGGAAGTCATCGTATACCAAAAAATAATGTCTGATTTTTCATGCAATAAATATCCTGGAATAATTTGAAGTATATGTCCATCATGTGACATGTCACCACGAAACCCGGACAAAGTCACACCAATCCATTTCGAGTCAACAACGTGCAAAGTCATTTCAGGGTGGAATCGTCCATTTTTGGATTTTGGGATGACCGTATGCTTTACATATTCATCTATCATTTTTCTTTAAAAATAAATTAAATCCGTTAAGGTAAAATACTTGTTTACCCTAATTTTGGAGCGTTGTTGGTGAACAAGAAGTGTGGACTTCCTGTACAAAAGCCTTCTGTTCTCTGATTGACTTGTTATTGATTGGGCATGTTGGGGGGGACTTAATCCCCTCCTGAGGGGATTACTAAAAAAGGGCTACCCCTACAAGTTTATAATCATTCAAAAGCTTATGAACTGGAGAATATGAAAATACCAAAAACTTAAAATAAAATTTTCCAACTTTGTCCGGGTTTCGTGGTGACAGGTCACATATGTCCATATGTTCTCCACCTTACTAGGTAGGTAAGATTACATTAATGGTTATATTGAATGAGAAAAAGTGGCGGTCGGATACGACATTCTACCCCGCTGCTTTTTAAGGTTTTGAAAAAAAAAATTGCAACCACTAACCAGTTATGAGTTAAAAAATGATTTTGATCGTTTTTTGGGGGTACAGAAAGCGAAAGCTATTTTTAAGATGGTTTTCGGACTTTATTTCCCTGCTATAAAAATCCTACCCTTTAGAAAATAGAAGGATCCTATTATAGTTGCCACTGCGCTTGTACAATGAGCGTGTTGGTCACTTATGGGGGAGTTGACAAGATCAAACTGACATGACTGAGGAAGTCATTGTATACCAAAAATGCCTGATTTTTCATGAAATAAATATCCGGGAATAATTTGAAGTATATGTCCATCATCATCCATATGTTGTCCACCTTACTAGGTAGGTAAGATAACATTATTGGTTATATTTCAGGGAACAATTTTTTATTCAAAAAATGAATTTGCATAGAAAATTAATTATTTTTTCTTTCTCCACAGATATTTCTTCATTTGTTTTACATTTGTTTTACATTTGTTTTGCTTGTTAGTTTATTTATCTGTTTTGTTTTACTCCACCTATCTGACTCTTTGTTTTTCAAAAATCTCATAATCCCTTCTTCAAGCCAAAAACTCCTGGTACCTCTATCTGTTCATGTGTAATCCCTCTATTGTCCAGTCCCAGGACCAGTACATGACTCTGCTTCTTGTATCTTCTTCTTTTGTGTTCATTTCACACCTGACTAACTTCTTGTGTTTATGTATGAATGTATGTTTGTATTCCGTCCCATTTTGCCTTTAAAAAGATCCTGTTAGGTTCGAATTGTAAGGCCACAACCATTATTTTGCAATTTCAAAGAAAATGTTTCCATAAGGTTCTCATAATACGTAACAAAATTCAACTTTTCCCCAAAAATATCACCCCCATTGACTTTTTACATATCCTCATATGCAAGGGTACTCATTTTTTCCAAAGCACGAGGTTGGTTTTCAAGTCAATGCCAAATTTGTCAAGGCAAATTAGGCAACACTCCCACCATGCAAAGAGTATCAATAAATAAAAACAAAACAATTATTGTTCTAAGTTCATGTATATTGTTTACTTAATGTCTCAAAACTGAGCTTGAAAATTGGTTGCACAATTTTCAAGCATATTTGAATAAGTTTATAGGATGAGTTATACTCCACCATGCCAAAGAACTGTCTTATGGTGTCAGCAAACAAATCATTGATTTTTTTTAAATTGTGATGTGTTTCTTATTTTTGTACACTAGCCCCTAGACTTTCACACCAAGCAGATGTAGTAGTCATTCTGTTAATCCACTAGCCCAAGGCTCTAGGGGAACTTATCAACCCTGCTCTTATACTATCGCCTTCCTGCGGCTGCCTCAATAAATATTTTATTAATTACCTATTCTTTTTTTTCTTACTATAGAAAGCTGCTTTGACTGAGTCAGAAAGTCTTCACCAATGACAAGCCGTTTGATTATTCGTGTTCTCAACCTGAATCACAAGTCACCCAATGGATCTAACAAACGAAAAACAATTCTCGCAGAGAAGCAATCTAAGACGTCATCAGAGGGTACACACCAATGAGAAACCATTTGTCTGTGACATTTGTGGAAAATCCTTCTCACAAGGAGGCAATCTAAGACATCATCAGAGGGTACACACCAATGAGAAACCATTTACCTGTGACATTTGTGGAAAATGCTACTCACAAGAAAGCAGTCTAAGATGTCATCAGAAGGTACACACCAATGAGAAACCATTTACCTGTGACATTTGTGGAAAATCCTTCTCACAAGGAAACAATCTAAGATGTCATCAGAGGGTACACACCAATGAGAAACCATTTACCTGTGACATTTGTGGAAAATCCTTCTCACTTAGAAGCAGTCTAAGACGTCATCGGAGGGTACACACCAATGAGAAACCATTTACCTGTGACATTTGTGGAAAATCCTTCTCACTTGCAAGCAGTCTAAAACGTCATCAGAGAATCCACATCAATGAGAAACCATTTACCTGTGACATTTGTGGAAAATCCTTCTCACTTGGAAGCAGTCTAAGACGTCATCAGAGAATCCACACCAATGAGAAACCATTTTTCTGTGACATTTGTGGAAAATCCTTCTCACATGGAAGCAGTCTAAGATGCCATCAGAGAATCCACACCAATGAGAAACCATTTGTCTGTGACATTTGTGGAACATCCTTCTCACATGGAAGCAATCTAAGACGTCATCAGAGGGTCCACACCAATGAGAAACTATTTGTCTGTGACATTTGTGGAAAATCCTTCTCACAAGGAGGCAATCTAAGATGTCATCAGAGGGTACACACCAATGAGAAACCATTTGTCTGTGACCTTTGTGGAAAATCCTTCTCACAAGGAGGCAGTCTAAGACGTCATCAGAGAGTCCACACTAATAAATGACTTGGTTGTAACATTGTGCTAATATCCTCACAAATAAATTACCACAGGATCCACCAGTGAGAAACCCTTTGTGGTTTCTGTAGTAAATCCTTTTTTTCATATACACTCACTGGCCAAAAGTATTGCAACATGCTTAAATTAGCACTTTACAGTAACAGGTTTCCGAGCAAGAACAGTAAAAAAGAACATTGACTTCAAAACACAGGCACTTTCAAGAAGTCTTAAGTAGTATAAATAAAATAAAATTAATTATTGTAACACAGTTCTCCAAACTGAGCTTTGGTGTGTGTTGCAATACTTATGGCCAGTGAGTGTAGAAGCAACTAATTAAGAAGTCATCAGAAGTTCCACACCAATGAAAAAAACATTTGTTTGTGACATTTTCTTCATTCGTTCGTAAGCTATTTCTGAGACGATAGCACATTTTTGGAGTGATATTTCGTTCATGAAACTTGTCCTATATTTTCATGTAAATTTATTTACATCATTGTTTATTATCATAATTGTTTAACCCTAACCCTGCCAGAAGCAGCACAGTGCATCAGGTGGAAAAGTCTGATGCATTCAGCTGTCAACACCAGTGCATAAGCAGCCAAGTCTGAGGCTATTGAGAACTGGTCCCATTGAACAATGCCAGAGTTGTATCCTGCTGCGTTTGGTGACCACAGACTCTGAGGCAGTTCAGCCTTGAGATTTGTGACCAGATGGATCTTGCTACACTCTGCAGCCAAGTCACTTTGACAAACGATGCAATCTGATGCGTCTGGCAGGGTTTCTAGCCAAAATACCCTGGAGGGTTAGGGTTAATTTAATACATTTTACTATTTTATGTTTTTATAGAATGTATATTGTATAAACAGGTCTTCTGTTACAGTGTCTTCTATATACAGAGATGCCAACATTACAAATTGAAAAACAGTAATTCGGCACGGTGCGTCTGCCTCGGACACGAAAATACCCAAATTACCCCCTTTTCAAACCTCACACTCGAGGCTTTACATTTTTATAAATTGTAAAAATTGATACAAGGATCGTACAATTGTAATTGGACTCAATAAATCGTAAAAATTACGCCCAAATCGTAAATGTTGGCATCTCTGTATATACCCAGCAAGTATACCAATACTGGGTGTTCAAACACTATGAATAACTGTACCATGAAATAAATAGTTGACAGCAATTTCATGATGACACAACACTGTGAAAATGCCATGAAATACTCTTGGAATTTCTTCACAGTGAAAACGCTGTGAAAACGACATGAACTTCTTGTGGCAGTTTTGGGGCAGGTCATTAATTCTCAAGATATCCGTGAATTTCATTTCATTTCATTTCATTTCATTTATTATTTCACAGGGTACAAAAAAGACATTAAAAAAACAAATATGATCAAATGATACAATGATTACACAAGACAAAATAATACAAATTAAAACCAGTTGACAGTACACCCTGTAGGATTACCAAATGCGAACTGAATCACAATCAAGTGGATCTCCTTAAAGTACTGCCAGCAGAACCAAATTAAACATTGAAGATAAATCTGTATATATAAAAAATTGTAAGACAGTGTTAAACATATAAATTTGACACTATTTTGGCAAAACAATACTTACTCCAGGAGTTAGAAGATGCTTTCTTAAAAGCATTTATGAACGGTTTAAAACCAACAATAATCTGTTCCTTGACATCTACAGGTAAACTATCCCATATTCTAGGAAACCTAATAAAAAGTGAGTGATGAAAAGCATTTGTCCTTGAACTCTGATGATGAAATTTGACAGTGTCAGTATGTCTAGTATTAATTTGAATGTAATTACTTATGTTAACATCAAAACTATTATACAAACATTTAACAACAAATGATATTGAAAGAAAGTGAAGTCTATTAATTAACAATGGCAATCCTAATTGAGCGCACCTAGTGAAATAGTCAATTTCATTTACAGAATTTAAACTAGCTCTTCTTGGGAGTCCAAGGCAAGAGCGGGTGAGTCAAATCTCTGAACTTTCTCTACTGTGTCTTGTTGGGTTACGAGGCAAGGACACCAAACAGTGGAAGCATACTCTAAAATGGGTCTACAAAGTGAACAGTAAAGTTTAACAATGGTACCTGGATCCCGACACTTTACAATTCTTCTAATGAAACCTAACAATTTAGTTGTTTTTGACACAATATTGTTTATATGTTGTTTCCAGCTAAGGTCACTAGTAATAGTAACACCAAGATATTTATAATTATTGACAATTTCTAGAGTGTCAGAACCAATTGTATAAAGGGGAGGAGGAGATTTAGAACGATGTTATTGTCATAAGTTTACATTTGTTTATATTTAGAGACATACGATTTAGATTACACCATGTTATTATATTATGCAGGTCACTCTGGAGTACAACGGAATCAGTATCGTGTCTAATAGCCCTAAACAGAACAGTATCGTCAGCATATTGTCTCAGACTGGATTGAACACAAAATGGAAGGTCAAAAGCAAAGATGTTAAATAACAAAGGTGCAAGAACTGACCCTTGAGGTACACCAGAGTGAACTGCTGCCCAGTTAGATTGAGACCCTGAAAAAGTACCCTTTGAGATCTGTTGTTTAAATAAGAATTAAACCAGTCAAGAATAGATCCACAAATGCCATACTTATGTAACTTGTTTAACAGTATCTGATGACTCACACGATCAAATGCTTTCGACCAATCTAAAAAATGACATCAATTCGAGGTGGTTTAGTTTTATCTAGTATTTCTGACCAATGATGGTATAATGTTGACAATTGAGTTACACATGAACGTTTCGGAAAGAACCCATGTTGAACATCGGATATAATGCCGCCTCTGTACATATGATTGACAATGTGTCTGCTAACAATCTTCTCAAGAATTTTGCCAACCGCTGAACAAAGCGAAATCGGTCTGTAATTTGAGATGTCATGGGGTCACCGGATTTCAGCAAAGGTACAACATTAGCACGTTTCCACTCCAGTAGGCACAGTGCCAGATGAAAGTGAAAGGTTAAATAAGCTTAGATAATGGTTCAGCTAAGCTATTACTGGCTAGGATTAAGCATTGGAGATACATTGTCAGGGCCGGCAGATTTATACATATTAATATCCTTTAATAATTTCTTAACTTCGTTAGCACTAGTAGTAATATCACATAATCTAATTTCTGAGGAAGAGTGGCTACAAAGTACTATTAAAATCAGTTGTGTCAACAGTGAAATTACTTTGAAAAACAGAGTTGAAATTATTGGCAATGTCGAAGATGGTCACTTAGTATAGTGCCAGAGGCTGTCCGAAAATTGGAGATAGTGTTTTTCTTGCGTTGACTACTAACAAATGACCAAAACTGTTTTGGATTAGATGCGGAATTCTGAGCCAATTGTTGAACATAAGAAAAATATGATTGTGTAGTGATATACTTTACCTTATTACGTAGTGTTTTATATTTGGTCCATAAATTAATGTTTGCAGGATTACGTTTAGCTGCTCTAAAAGCACGGTGTTTTTTTCTTACTAAGAGTGATAATTTCCGCTGAAATCCAAGGATGTCTCTTTTTACCTTTTTGTTTAGCCACAGGAACAATATCACTAACAGTTGCAAATAACAGATCTTTAAATTTATCCCACACTTCATTAATATCAGATTCAGGTGAAAAACATGTACCCCATGGAACTCTATACAGTGTTTCGCAAAGAGTGGTTAAATCAGCTTTGTTGTACTGGTAAAACAAACGAGTGATAGATTTAACATCACAGCTGGTCAAAATATTGCAAGATACACCATAATGATCACTTGATCCTAAACAGGGTTGAACACGGATATTTGTAAACATGTCGGGTCTATTGGTAAAAAGCAAATCTATTACAGAACCATTTGTTTCAGAAGAGGAATTAGGATGTGTGATAAAATTCACCATCTGCTGGAGATTAAGAGTGTCAGAAACATCATTCAGACGTTGCACAGACAAAAGTAGAGAATTTGAAACAGGATCAATATTAAAGTCACCTAAAATAGCAATACCAGAGTAATGATGTGAAAAAGGTAAAATTGATTCTAACACACTTTGATAATCTCCAAAAAATTTTGAACCAAGATTTGGAGGCCTGTATAAACAACCTAGAAGAAAGATACCATGGTTACACGAAATTTCAACCCAAATTAATTCAATATCAGGATGATCAAATTTATGAATATGCACAGGTTTCAAGTGATTAGACACTGCAATGAACACTCCACCACCATGGCGGTTCCGATCCTTTCTAAAATACAATAATTCGAGTTTGGAATCAGTTCACCATCATGAACTGTACTATCCAGCCAAGATTCTGTAATAAATGCTATGTCATAGCTGTTCACCAAAAGTTCAGATTGAAAACAGACAAGTTTATTTACGATGCTTCTGGCGTTGAAGAGAACACAGTTAATGCTTGAAGAAAGTGCTGGTCTTGACAAATTAGCTGATGAAGAAATTTCTGCCGCAACTGCTGATCGGAGCAGGTTACCCCTATCATCTGGACCTGGATTGGGATGAACATCTCCACCAAGTTCTATTTGGAAGGTAGCAGTAGAATTGGAATAGTAGTTGTGGTGATTATTACCAAATTTACGACGATCATGGTGAAGTATACAGTGTTTGACTGTTGGCAGGATACAAATACAGGGAAGACTAGCTGGATTGAAGATGCTCCACCATATTGGAAAAGCTGCATGGTGCTTTGTGTTGTATGATGAATCATGGTTAAGACGAACAATGGATAGTGAATAGCACCCTTTCAACCGTCCATGGCCACACAGACTGGTGGTGGTGGTGGTGGTCACTACTCTCACAGGACACTGGAGAGTGACACAAAGGAGTCGCTCGGGTGTGTAGAATAGCTCATGTGTGTGCAGACATTTGGCTTCAGAAACTCCAAGAAGATGTAGAAAATTGAAACACAAATCACTCAAAAGCTCGTCTGTCACATCAGGAAATCCTGGACAGAGCACATCAGTGGAATCAGCAAACTGAACTCTTTCTTGTGATATACAATATGCGTTGCCTTGCAGAACGAAAACAGCAACAAATAGGAGAAATATGGGAGCATTGCTAAATGCATGTGTGCACGTCGCCATTATCTCATGCATCAATTTGCCGTGAAATCACTGTGAACATTATTGCTAATATCCGAGAGGAAGAGACACCATGAAATTGCTGTGAAATCATGGTGAACTATTACTTCACGGCAAAACGGAATTTCAGGGCATAATTTCAGGGTAAAGTTATTCATAGTGAAATAACACCAATGGTGTCAACTTTATTCTTCCACTGTGTTTATATTGGGCTAACTGACCAATATGCCCCAAAAGTCTCCGTTTTCTGGTCATAGGTCGACTTCAAAATGGTGTATTGACTTGTTTTTCCTTTTCCTTTTTTGGTAATCTTTTTTTTGCCACAAATATGTAATACATGTATACACGGGAACCAAATTTCCCATACAAGTATGGTGGCTAAGAGAAGCCTCACAAAATGTTCATACCCCAATCTGAAAAAGTCATTTAAAACATAGCACGGCAGAATTCCAATCAATCCAGCAATTTTGGCTGCAATTGGACATCGTTTCATAGCAAAAAAATAATAATAATTAAAAATGGAGATTGTTTGCCCTAATAGGCCAATAATGACCTCTAAATGAACGAGGGTCTATTCACTGGCAAGACTAGTGCTTCACGGCTGTCTCGTTAACATGAGTTGTGCAAAATTTAGTTCCAACAAGACTATAGTGCTTCTCTGTGTAAGCTTTACTTTGAATCAAGGTACATGTTAAACAACCAACCTGAATAAGTTTTCAGCTCAATGTGTTTAAAAGTATACAAGTCATGAAAAGTAAATGTGCATATTTTGTTGAGTTTTCTGAATTCTCTGAAATGAAAGCACATTAAAAAGAATATTTTGTTTCCAGGATAACTGTTACCTTTTACCAACTACACATCAAGTTTAGCTTTCAAATAATTATCCCCACCAGTAGGCAATGGAAAGTTGTCATATTTTCAAAATGATGTTTTCCTTTAAAGCTAAGGTATAGGATTGGTAATTACAAAATTACCAAATGTTCAAATTCTAATATGTAAAACTTACTTTGTGTAAAGCTGATGGTATGAATCTCCCCTAGAAATTATTTTATCTGCTGTAATAACTTAGAAAAGTGAAATAATTTCCAATTTGAATTTAGGAAAGACTACCGGTACTCTTTCCTAAATTCTGCATAACAACAATGCATTTAACAATTTTTGTGTTTTTGCTTAAACTTTCATAGGATTGTTTTTAATGTATGTGTCAATATCTTGATTCAAAGAGAGTAAGCATACTCATAGAAGCAGTTTTGCCGACATTACCAATGTAGTACCTTCCCTTCAATGTATATCTTGATTCAAAGAGAGTAAGCATACTCATAAAATCAGTTTTGCCAACATTACCAATGTTGTACCTTCCCTTCAATGTATATCTTGATTCAAAGAGAGTAAGCATACTCATAGAAGCAGTTTTGCCAACATTACCAATGTTGTACCTTCCCTTCAATGTATATCTTGATTCAAAGAGAGTAAGCATGCTCATAGAAGCAGTTTTGTCAACATTACCAATGTTGTACCTCCCCTTCAATGTATATCTTGATTCAAAGAGAGTAAGCATACTCATAGAACCAGTTTTGCCAACATTACCAATGGTGTATATACCTTCCCTTACAATCTCATCTGGACGGTTCACTCCCTCCCCCAGCAAGCCAAGACCTGAGTTTTGCCATACCTAATATTAAACTTCTAAAAGCATTATGTACCAAACTTTTATTTTGATCTTATTGTCTACATTTGTCTGTCTTCACTTTTTGACTCCCTGGAACAATTTTCCTTATAATTCAAAAATCCATATTGAGCTGTACTACCAGCACTGGCATTATTTTCATTATTTTAAATTTAAAAAAAAAGATTTTTAATTTATTTTATTTATTAATTTTTGTTTAGGGTGGGGGCATGGAAGCCAATGTGCCGACTGATTAACTAGCAGCAATAAAAATGAAACACCTTCAAAATCGCTGGACGAGGGTATATGTGAGAAAATATTTATGTGGGGCTCAGTGCGGAAATATTTTTGAAGGGGGGGTGGGTAGGCATTTCAAACCACCTCTGCAAAAAATAAATAAATAAATACAAGCCTGCTTTGATGGCTTGAATGAGCGGTTTATTGTCGACTGAAAATCGATATTTACATCTCTGTATACTACCAATGTGCCTCTATTTTGGTTGACCCATATCATTTCAGCCATGTAACTGTCTCAGAATAATGACCACTCCCCTGTCTCCTATTTGACATAGATGTTT
>CM055831.1:31426678-31458446 GCA_029582265.1 Zoroaster sp. YZ-2022
CTGTGTTCTCATAATACCTCCAAAATTTGTGCAAAATGAAAGATAACTTTATAATTTATTCTGTAAATTATATTATTTTTTCCCCAAAATGTTTATTTATCTATTGATGAAAGTCTTGTTTATTAATCTATTGATGAAAGTCTTGTTTATTAATGTTTTTTTTTTAATATATGAACTGTTTTTTGTGATATTTTACAGATGATGCAACAGCGATTAGTTCCTACCTCCAGCAACTTGTATCTGCTAGCTAACACCATTAGCATTTAAGGCTACCACTTGATGAAACCAGGTACACACTCAATGAACCCCTGCAGCACCCACTACATGAACTCATGGAACCAAGTCACCCGGCCTCCAAACAAGATGCACTATGTCACCCCATGGAACCCAGTCACCCTCCAAACAAGATGCATTGATGTCACCCCATGGAACCCAGTCACCCTCCAAACAAGATGCACTGATGTCACCCCATGGTAAGAAATGTTTGTCGATTAATTATGCCAACATTTTTATTAGACGAGATATTAGCATAATCATTCCATGAGATTCAATACAATAGATACATGTAAATATTACTTGGATATTGGCGTTTTTAACTTGCTTCATTTGATTACACATTTCATGTCATATTTGCTGCTGCAATACTCCTAAACATGTGTTGTGACACGATCTACGCGTTCAAAACAATTATGCAGTATAAAGGGATTGAGCGTGTTCGGCATCGTGCACTTATATGTAGCATAATTTGCCACCGCTGCATGCAGAGCGACAAGAGGTTTGTGCAAGCATGTGCCTTTTTCTGCTCTGTATAGCGCCTCTATTGGTGTTGTTTCACCAACTTTAAACAAGGTCGCTATTTTTGAAATTTGGCAAATCGACTGGAGGTGTACGATCAAAGTGAGTGCAATGCCAAATGACCTCAATGAACAAAGATCACACATCAATCTACAGTCATGGCTTTACAAGATGACACGTTTCTGGGTGAATTCATCGAAACCTCGCGAAGTGTAAAGCGCCTTCAATGTGCATCAAATATTGAGCATCCGTTAAATTTACAGATCGAGAGAAGCTAATTATTGGTCCATTTTTGACGTTATTGTACATCTTTCGTGAATTTTTTCTTGAAAATCAAGCATAGGAGGGTAGTTAAACTCACGAAGAACAGTTTCATGGTGATTATACCTGAGCAAACCCAAGTAACGGCCTCTGGGCAGCAATTCAAAAAGGTGAAATATTGCTATTGATTACATCTTCGCTGTTTAAATAATGGATTTGGAGTGCATAGAAAGGAAAACACATCCTTAAATTAATTTAAAATGGAAGAGTGAACAGAATATATGTATTAAATATTGGTTTATATTGGCTTATAAACTCAAATCATTCCCTGTTTTTTTTATATTCTAACGTTATTAAAAAATTATTTAACCCCTTACAATGAAAAACGCCCACACCCATCCTGTGTATGCACACGACACAATGATGTCATCCCTAAAACCGTAACGGGTTCCCCAGAAATCTTTTGTTTAACAACACTAAAGCCGCGAGGGGAATCCTGTACCGCTTAAAAGTTAGCTACTGGTTTGCTCAAATAACAAAGTAATAATTAGTTAAAATAAGAGTTCTTTTCACCTATCATACTTTTTATGTCTCAAGGAAAATTCATCATCAGGAAGAAAATCCGCTTTGAAATATTACCTTTTCAGCGCAAGGCTCTTGTCAAGGGCCAAAGTTGTGCACAAAAACTTCAAGGAAATTCGCTGCGTTTGCCATATTGCTGTAATGTTAGTTCAATATTTGCAGACTTACATATTTTTTCTAATCCTATTGGTTAAAAATTCTCTTTGAAATTAATTTTCAGTATGTAACAGGCGTTTTTATCAATGAACTCCGCGACGGAAAAAAAAGTAAAGGTCACGTTATGAATATGCATTTTTGTATGACCCTTCAAAATTCTCGCATGCGCCCAAACCACATGTCGCCTGCAGAGCATTTTGAACAGCGGTGTTGCCAATGTGCCATCTACAATTACAAGAATTATCTTACATGTATGTCAAAGAAGTGAAGATTTATAGGCTGAAGTTTGTGCCACTACTCTGAGGATTGAGATTATTTAGGCTCACGTGTTAACCGACCAAAACTGCACTCACCATTTATAAATTTTCTAACCGGCTAACCAAAACCAATAATTTCAAAAAATATGACCAACAATTTTGGAAGAATTTGCCACACATTTTGTAGTTCTAGATTTTCTTTTTTGCTGCATTGCTGGAAGTTTATTGATCTTTTTGATAATACATTGTGTAAATTTGCAGATGATCTATAGTTTGTGTGGCCATCAGGTGCTAGTCTTTGGACACCCATTTGCAATTGTGAACACCCTATTTCATCTGTCATTTACATGTAAAAGTATTGTAAGTCATCAATTTGGACACCCTGTTTTGAAATTTCCAGTTAACCGACCATGAAAGATTTGGTTAAACAGGGAGTGAACTAACCGGTAACTCCTAGCACTAGCTTGTACATCATATGTTTGCATACACTGTATAGTGACTGTACATGCACGGTACACATGCGTTGGTTATAGTACAATGTACGAAATATCAGTACAATTTTTTTTCCCTAAAGCTTAGAATGTCAAAATGTTATTAAAATAGTGATTCCGTGATATCAATGATTTTTCTGTCTCTATTTGTTATATACAAATGTGATCGAAGTTATACCAAGGCAAAACATCAAGAACTCCCACTTAATTTTACTTTTACACTCGGATTCAAATGAAACAAAACAGACAAATTCTTGTGATAGAACGCCTCAGCCTTGAAACTGTTTTTATTGTCAAAACATCAATTGTTTGTGCCGGATGGCGAAAAATTGTTTGGCTATCCGGTCACACATGCAAAAAAAAAAGAACTTAGGGCGCACCTGAGCCCCTACCATTCTTGGGCTTACACCATGCCCAACAATAAATTGGCACACATGGCCATAGATGTGGATACATCTGACCCAACCATTCTTGGGCTTACATGTACACCAGGCCCAAAACAGTTAATTGGCACACCTGGCCATATCTGTGGGTACATTTGACCCCAACCCTGTGGGTACACTTGGCCCAAGAAATATGAAATATATTCATAGAGGAGTAATACATTTCTAGAGTATTTATACATACTACTGTATAACCAATCAAGTAAGTTGTCAAGTTTCACCTTGGCACATGCGGTCGGAAATAGCCCATGTGGTACATCAGAGTGCTATTACAACTTCTTGCATGTTAAGTATAAGCTAACTCAAAGCAATTACACTTGATGTAAAATAATTTGGCCTGAAAAAGTAAATACTTTTCTTGAAATATACCAAAAAACACTATTTGCTGTGTGAATCCCATTAAAAATGCATACATGTAATCCCTTCTATTATCAGTGTTGTTCTTTACAAAGTGGACCCATACTTCAAAATGTCACAACCGGGACATTTTGAGGTACACACTTTCTTATCTAAAGATTAATGGCATACCCCAAGGCTCTTTAGAGAGATGAGGTAAACTGAAGCAGCCACCTGCTTTGTTTCATTGCAAGGTTAACTTGAAATAAACCAGTGCAGTAACTTGGGGTATACACATACTGTGTGAAGGTCAGAACACTTTGTTTTTGTCCCAGACCCAGGGCCATTTTGGGGTATCCATGTACCATTCTTGTGTACAGTATGCGATATTTTAAGGCATGCATAGAAAAAGCATTGTGTACTTAGCAGTTTTTGCTTTTGTGGCATTTTGGAGACTGCATTTATACAAGGGTTAATTAACCCTCCTATGCCCAGGCTGAAATTTGGCGCAGTAAGCACCGCACCCACAGACAGTCACTTGAGTATTTTTGGTTGCATTGCCAATTGTTCACACATGTGTATAAGAGTGCTGGAGATAGTGGCAAAGTCAAACACACTTGTGTATGTCTTACAAGTTATATGCAGAGTCACACAGAGCTGTGTATGTACTGCATAAGTTACAGTTGAGTGGTTTTGGTTTGACCTCCTACCAGAGCCAAATGTCCTTGCATTTATTTGACTGCACTGCACAAAGTCAATGGGTTGGGAGTGACATACAAATTTTGAGTGTCTTTGATTGTTAAACCTATACAAGGGATTTATGAAGGGACATACAGGTGATGGGGATCCCCCTCCCTACACACATTTAACATTTTTGGTTCTGATGCTAGCTATGCCTGTGTGTGGAAATATATATTTATTTGGTTTATTTCTTATTGACCCGTAGTGTGGATTTGCTATTGATCATCAATCCTGCATTACAAGATCAGCGTGAGACAGATGGTGCCTTACAACCTGGAGCAGACCAAACCACATCTTCTCTAATGTTGGAAAATACAAACATTGCTGCTGTTCTAAGGAGAATACAGTACATGTATGTGAATGCAAAGAACAATAGACTTAAATCCATCTTGTGTGCTTATCCAGGAAATGTATACATAGTGTTGACATCTGATGAAAAGCACATCAGCAGAGTACCTGATCCCAAGATGAGCGTGAGACAGATGGTGCCCTACAACCTGGAGCAGACCAAACCACCTCTAATCTTGGAAAATACAAACACATTGCTGCTGTCTTCTTGGAGTCTTAAGGAGAATATTCATCTTATGCGTGTCTCCAGGAAATGCATACATGTATGTACATGTAGCAATGATGAAGTGCAGACCAGCAGAGTACCTGATACCAAGATAATTTTGAGACAGATGGTGTCCTACACCCTGGAACAGATTTGGAATCTTAAGGAGAATGCAAAGAACATTGGACTTAAATCCATCTCATGTGCATCTCCAGGAAATGCAAAAAGCAAGAGTTGGCATGGTCTTCCATGAGAGTCTTAGATGTGGGTAAGTTTTGTAAATGATATGCATTTAATGAGGTAGATTACAGTTCTTGTACGTTGCACCATTTGCAAGCACGTCCAAAAGACAACTTGAATAAAAAAATTGAAGACGATTCCTTCTTTATTTTTGTGAAAGGGCTTGCAAAGCTACACCCTGGTACACTTCTGCGCATGGTAGCCCTGCTTTAGAATAACCTTACCAGGATGGTAAGCAAAATTAAATATGAAAAGCGTGCAATGTGCACAAATACTGTAATTCATTTCCTTCAAACTATGGTACATGTAGTAGGATAATAGGATATATTTCTGTCTTTTGCTAGGTTTGAGACATAGGCCACTAACTACAATTTGTCGTTTTGGTTGGTTAGCAACAAGTAATTTTACAATATGTTTAGATTTAACATGGTTGTATTCTCACAATTTAAAAAAAAGTACAGAACTGTCTAATTATCCTACAGTTGTATCCAACTAATGCCAAGGACATGTATGTGTATTTGATAAAGATCCTGCTAGTTCATGTAGACCACTAACTGCAATTTGTCATTTTGGTTGTCAGTTTGTAAACAATGTTCCTAGAGTTGTTCAGTAGTGTAATTTCTAGTGGTTTCAGCAATGGTGATCATTTTCTATCAGTTTGTAAACAATGTTACAGAGTTGTTCAATTATATCTATTATATTAACTATTATATATTCTTCAGTAGTTTTAACCATTATATTTACTTTCTACTGTAAAACTGGTAATTTTCGCGCGAGTAATTTTTCAAGGCTACCAGCCAACCCCTACCCACATTCATGGGTTTGTTGCTTTCGCGCACAGTAAATATTTGACTTGTAGTACAATGCACACGATGTGGTTGACACGTATTTACCACTTCAAAAGGTGACCAAATCATAGTGCCGAAGTCGTGCACCGGCGCTATGCACAATGCTTATGTACATGTACATGTAGGTATACGTCTTCATTACTGGGCCGGGGGTAGAGGTAAACAAAGAAAATATTACTAACTTACCACTCCACCGGGCGGGTAATAAATTTGCGTGTTTTTAAATTCGCGCTGTCTAATCGTTACGCGAAAAGCGCGAAAATAAATGTTGCGCGAAAATTACCAGTTTTACAGTATTATATTAACAATGTTATATTGTTTAATAGCATCCTTTCTATTATATTAACTCTTATTGTTTAGTAGTTTACTTTCTATCTATTGTATTATCTGCAATGTTCTTTTATTATACAAGACAATGGTTAAATAAAAGACAGAGTAACAAACCAACTCTACTGTATAAAGCTGACTATCTTTGCTTACTTTTAAGCAACTCTTAAGTGCTCATACTAAGCGTAACTATGGATTAATTGCGTAACTAGTGGATTGCCATGGTCGAGCGGTTTAGTGCATCGGATTTGTGTACTGATGGCCGAGTCGTCAGAATGTGGGTTCGAATCCCAACTGCGACCATGGTGCTTGTGTCCTTGAACAAGACACTTTACCATAATTGCTTCTCTCCACCCAGGGGTAAATGGGTACCTGTGAGGGCAGAGTTGGTTGTTGTGTTTGATTAATACCCCTATATGTGCTGAAATGGCAGCAATTGAGCTGTATACTCCCCAGGGAGCTGAGATGGTTTCAGGAATGATTTATGAGCCTTATGAGCAAGAGTAATAATATAATGCGCCTTGAGCACCAGTTATTATTATTAATATGTGTACATTATCTACAGAGTGTTATATTACGTAATATTATACTTGAACACAAAATCAACAAAAATGCACTTAACATGTTTGTGTTCCAAGCACTCAATGTTTTCCTTCTTATTCTGCTTAAATATTTTAGTATTTTGACATGTTGCCAAGTCAGAAAAAGTCATTTAATAAACTACTTATCTATTCTTCCACAAGACTTATTCCTGGTGTCTAGTAACCTAACTCATTTTCCTGTCCATTACTTCAAACTTTAGAAATTCATTCACAGAATCAGAGTGAGCTATATTGACCAAGTATAGATTTCTACATGTAAGACTTTCCTAGCCTGATATCTAATGTCTAGTGACCAGACTAATCTGCCTGTTATTGTCCAGTACCCAGAGCTAAATTTACTACATTGTAAGTATAGATTTTTACATGGAAGGCTTTCCCATTTCAGCATCCAGTGTGTAGTAACCATACTGATCTGCCTGTTATTGTCCAGTACCCAGAGCTAAATTTACTACATTGTAAGTATAGATTTCTACATGGAAGACTTTCCCATTTCAGCATCCAGTGTGTTGTAACCATACTCATCTGCCTGTTATTGTCCAGTACCCTGAGCCTATTTTCAGAGCTAAATTTACTAAGTATAGATTTCTACATGGAAGATGTTCCCAGTCTGGTGTCCAAGTCTTCAGACTCATTTGCCTTTTATTGTCCAATACCTTGAGCCTAGTGTTGGAGTGAGCTAAATTTTCTAAGTACAAATTTAAGCTTTATATATTAGAAACGAACACATTTTCACGGGGGGGGGGGGGGGGGGACCCGATGGCCCCGAGGGCCCCGATGGCCCCGATGGCCCCGATGGCCCCGATGGCTTAACAGGTTAGCCTGTGCGATTGAGATCCAAGGAACCTGAGTCCATCTCCCCAGGAGGGTTCAAGCCCCAGGCATGACATCCACCAGGCATGACCGATTCACCCGGGTGAGAACTAGCAAACAACCAAGCTTGAATAAGAGTTTTGCATTTATTTAATTTAAAATAACCCATTTGGTAAAACAAAATCCTCTCTTGCATTTAGCTGGGTTTGAACCCACAACATCCACCTCCAGAGTCTTTCCACTAGACCACTCACTCTTCTTAATAAAGTTGCATCTGACGTTAATTATAACCCTTAGAATGGACACATGCAGATATAAAAAGACAAAATTACAAGTGGGATTTGAACCCAGGACCTCTTGAACAAGAGTCCTGCATCTTTTCACTAGACCACACACTCTTCTTAACTAACTTGCATCTGACGTTAATTATAACCCTTAGAATGGACACATGCAGATATAAAAAGACAAAATTACAAGTGTTCTTTGAACCCAGGACCGCTGGAACAAGAGACCTGAGTCTTTCCACTGGACCACTCACTCTTCTTAATAAAGTTGCATCTGACGTTAATTATAACCCTTAGAATGGACACATGCAGATATAAAAAGACAAAATTACAAGTGTGATTTGAACCCAGGACCTCTTGAACAAGAGTCCTGCATCTTTCCACTAGACCACACACTCTTCATACCTAAGTTGCATCTGACGTTAATTATAACCCTTAGAATGGACACATGCAGATATAAAAAGACAAAATTACAAGTGTTCCACTAGACCACACACTCTTCTTATCTAAGTTGCATCTGACGTTAATTATAACCCTTAGAATGGACACATGCAGATATAAAAAGACCAAATTGCTATTGGGATTTGAACCCAGGAACGCTGGAACAAGAGACCTGAGTCTTTCCACTAGACCACACACTCTTCTTAACTAATTTGCATCTGACGTTAATTATAACCCTTAGAATGGACACATGCAGATAAAAAGAAGACATTACAAGTAGCATTTGAATTATAAATTATGAGTTGGATTTGAACCCAGGACCTCTGGAACAAAAGGACAAATTTTTTCCACTAGACCACTCACTCTTCTTAACAAAGTTTCATCTGACGTTAATTATAACCCTTAGAATGGACACATGCAGATAAAAAGAAGACATTACAAGTAGCATTTGAATTATAAATTATGAGTGGGATTTGAACCCAGGACCTCTGGAACAAAATGTCAAATTTTTTCCACTATACCACTCACTCTTAACAAAGTTCACATCTGACGTTAATTATAACCCTTAGAATGGACACATGCAGATATAAAAAGAAGACATTACAACTAGCATTTGAATTATAAATTATGAGTGGGATTTGAACCCAGGACCTCTGGAACAAAAGGACAAATTTTTTCCACTAGACCACCCACTCTTCTTAAAATAGTTGCATCTGTCGTTAATTATAACCCTTAGAATGGACACATGCAGATATATAAAGAAGACATTACAAGTAGCATTTGAATTATAAATTATGAGTGGGATTTGAACCCAGGACCTCTGGAACAAAAAAGGAAAACTTTTTCCACTAGACCACTCACTCTTCTTAACAAAGTTTCATCTGACGTTAATTATAACCCTTAGAATGGACACATGCAGATAAAAAGAAGACATTACAAGTAGCATTTGAATTATAAATTATGAGTGGGATTTGAACCCAGGACCTCTGGAACAAAAGGACAAATTTTTTCCACTAGACCACTCACTCTTCTTAACAAAGTTTCATCTGACGTTAATTATAACCCTTAGAATGGACACATGCAGATAAAAAGAAGACATTACAAGTAGCATTTGAATTATAAATTATGAGTGGGATTTGAACCCAGGACCTCTGGAACAAAATGTCAAATTTTTTCCACTATACCACTCACTCTTAACAAAGTTCACATCTGACGTTAATTATAACCCTTAGAATGGACACATGCAGATATAAAAAGAAGACATTACAAGTAGCATTTGAATTATAAATTATGAGTGGGATTTGAACCCAGGACCTCTGGAACAAAAGGACACATTTTTTCCACTAGACCACCCACTCTTCTTAAAATAGTTGCATCTGACGTTAATTATAACCCTTAGAATGGACACATGCAGATATATAAAGAAGACATTACAAGTAGCATTTGAATTATAAATTATGAGTGGGATTTGAACCCAGGACCTCTGGAACAAAAAAGGAAAACTTTTTCCACTAGACCACTCACTCTTCTTAACAAAGTTTCATCTGACGTTAATTATAACCCTTAGAATGGACACATGCAGATAAAAAGAAGACATTACAAGTAGCATTTGAATTATAAATTATGAGTGGGATTTGAACCCAGGACCTCTGGAACAAAATGTCAAATTTTTTCCACTATACCACTCACTCTTCTTAACAAAGTTCACATCTGACATTAATTATAACCCTTAGAATGGACACATGCAGATATAAGAAGAAGACATTACAAGTAGCATTTGAATTATAAATTATGAGTGGGATTTGAACCCAGGATGTCTGGAACAACAGGACAAATTTTTTCCACTAGACCACCCACTCTTCTTAAAATATTTGCATCTGACGTTAATTATAACCCTTAGAATGGACACATGCAGATATAAAAATAAGACATTACAAGTAGCATTTGAGTTATAAATTATGAGTGGGATTTGAACCCAGGACTTCTGGAACAAAATGTCAATTTTTTTTCCACTAGACCCTCACTCTTCTTAACAAAGTTGCATCTGACGTTAATTATAACCCTTAGAATGGACACATGCAGATATAAAAAGACAAAAGAACAATTGGGATTTGAAACCAGGACGTCTCGAACAAAAGTTCCAAATCTTTCCACTAGACCACTGAATCTTCTTTAAAAAAATGCATCTGACGTTAATTATAACACTTATAATTGACACAGGCAGATGTAAAAAGAAGACATAACAAATAGCATTTGAAGTATAAATTATGAGTGGGATTTGAACCAAGTACCTCTGGAACAAAAGGCTAACGTCATTCCACTAGACCATTTAAATTTTGATGAAATTTGCATCTGACGTTAATTATATACCTTACAATGGACACAGGTAAAGATATAAAAAGTATAAATTGTGAGTGGGATTTGAACCCAGGACTTTTGAAATAAAAGTCATAAATCTTTCCATTAGACCACTGACTGTTCTTAATTAAGATGTATCTGACTGACATTAATTATAATCCTTAGAATGTACACAGGCAGACATAAGTAGAAGACATTAGAAGTAGGATTTGAAGTATAAATTATGAGTGGGATTTGAACCCAGGACCTGTGGAACATAATTCTAAAGTCTTTCCACTAGACCACTTACACTCATTATTATAAAAGTATTTGATGTTAATTATAACCCTTAGAATGGACACAGGTAAAGATAATAAAATAACAATTCAGAAGTAGTACTTGAACCCATGATGCTTGGGTCCAAAGTCTTGCATCATCCCACTAGACCACTCTGCTGTTATTAAGATTGGGTATCAGTTTAATTACAAACCTTACAATGGGTAAAGATAAAAACAGAAGAAGTTATGAGACAGATTCCAAACCCATTTGCTCTGGGATTCACAACACATTATCTTTCCACATACAATACTTAAAATTTTGCATCTGACTTACATTATAACCTTTAGACTGGACACAGGCAAAGATAATTTTAAAAATGCACTGAGTAGGACTTGAACCCATGGATTTTGGGTCCTGAGCTGTAAGTCTTTCAACTGGACCACAGATAGGTTTTAGAGGTTAAAATGTTTATTAAAAACCTTAAAATGAACACAGGCAAAGAAAAATATTCATGGATTTTTAACACCAGACCACGATAGAGAATTTTCTACTTGGCTGCTTGCTCTTATTAAAATTTGAGTTGAGAAGTATACAGGCAAAATACAAATTTTGACAATTATTAATGGACCACTTTCTCTTCTAAAGAAGAAAAACGAATTTTGGACCCAATTTTCAAAAGTGAGATTTTAGTATAGTTTGATTCTCTAGATTTTCCTCTTTCATTTGATACCAGATTTGTAGAAATCACAAAAATTATCCTGATTTCTACAAATCTAGTATCAAATGAAACAGGAAAATCTAGAGAATCAAACTATACCAAAATTTCACTTTTGAAAATTGGGTCCAAGTTTAGGGTTTTGCCACATGTGTTGGGTTTGAACCAGTAATGACCCAATCAGGATAGTATGACAGAAGGTGTCGATTTTCCTGATTGGGGCCCACTGTATCCGTATTGGTTCTATACGGTACCAATCGGGATCCAAGTATCTCCCAATCAGGATAGTATGACAGAAGGTATCGATGTTCCTGATTGGGGCCCACTGTATCCGTATTGGTACAATACGGTACCAATCGGGATACAAGTATCTCCCAATCAGGATAGTATGACAGAAGGTGTCGATGTTCCTGATTGGGGCCCACTGTATCCGTGAGCTGTTTCTATACGGTACCAATCGGGATACAAGTATCTCCCAATCAGGATAGTATGACAGAAGGTGTCGATGTTCCTGATTGGGGCCCACTGTATCCGTATTGGTTCTATACGGTACCAATCGGGATCCAAGTATCTCCCATTCAGGATAGTATGACAGAAGGTGTCGATGTTCCTGATTAGCCCACTGTATCCGTATTGGTACTATACGGTACCAATCGATACAAGTATCTCCCAATCAGGATAGTATGACAGAAGATGTCGATGTTCCTGATTAGCTCACTGTATCCGTACAGTGCAACACGGTACCAATCGGGATACAAGTATCTCCCAATCAGGATAGTATGACAGAAGGTGTCGATGTTCCTGATTGGGGCTCACTGTATCCGTATTGGTACACGGTACCAATCGGATACAAGTATCTCCCAATCAGGATAGTATGACAGAAGGTGTCGATGTTCCTGATTGGGGCCCACTGTATCCGTATTGGTGCAATACGGTACCAATCGGGATACAAGTATCTCCCAATCAGGATAGTATGACAGAAGGTGTCGATGTTCCTGATTGGGGCCCACTGTATCCGTATTGGTACTATACGGTACCAATCGGGATACAAGTATCTCCCAATCAGGATAGTATGACAGAAGGTGTATTTGTTCCTGATAGGGGCCCATTATCTGTATTGGTACGTACAGTACCAATCGGGATACAGGGATCTCCCATTTGGGATAGTTTTGGTGACAACTCTGTGGGCTACAAAATACCAAACATTATACAAGAGGGGGATTTCAAGAAAAGTTGTATTTAACTATAGGCCCTCAAGACAATGAAGGAAACCATTGGGTGACAATGACACTTTCCACCTCTGCATGAGACCAAAACAATATCATAGACTGTCCACTTTTATATTTCATTATACATTTCATGCCAGGAAACCAAAAGACAGGAAGAAATATCTATCAAATATCAATAACAAATGAAAAAGTAATATTATATCCACAATAAGATAAATTTGTTTGATTAAAGAGACATTTGGGAAGCATGCAAAAACTTTAAAATCAACAAAATGAATGAAAGTAAGTAAGACTAATTGCGGTGACACCATGTGGAATCTCAATTGAGTAGTAATTAGTTCTGAAAAGAACTGGAGGTACAACTCGACGTTTTGATCAGAATGCTCTGATCGTCCTCAGGAGAAAATGAATGAAATTTGTGTCAAGTAGCTACAAGTGGTCAAAACCAGTCAACTGCCTGTTTTGACTGTTGCTGTGCCATTAATCAGTCAGTGTAATTGTTTTTAATGCAGATTCAAATGGTTATTGTTAACAACATTCATTTGGGATGGAGTAGTACAGGAAAGACAGTTAGATGACTGCTGTACCAACAGTCACTGTACAATTTGTTTACATTGTAAATTTTTAATAAGCTAACCTACATGTAAATTAATGTTAATATTACCATTTGCATCCTAGGTTACAAAATAAACATACTGCCAAGATTTGTAATTAATTTAAAACAAGAAACACTTGGGTTTAGCAAGTCATCTGGTGAAGCGACCTAGAATATTGACCTGGCCATTACTGGTTCAAACCCAACACATGTGGCAAAACCCTAAACTTGGACCCAATTTTCAAAAGTGAAATTTTGGTATAGTTTGATTCTCTAGATTTTCCTCTTTCATTTGATACTAGATTTGTTGAAATCAGGATAATTGTTTTCTGATTTCTACAAATCTGGTATCAAATGAAAGAGGAAAATCTAGAGAATCAAACTATACTAAAATCTCACTTTTGAAAATTGGGTCCAAAATTCGTTTTTCTTCTTTAGAAGAGAAAGTGGTCCATTAATAATTGTCGAAATTTGTATTTTGCCTGTATACTTCTCAACTCAAATTTTCATAAGAGCAAGCAGCCAAGTAGAAAATTCTCTATCTTGGTCTGGTGTTAAAAATCCATGAATATTTTTCTTTGCCTGTGTTCATTTTAAGGTTTTTAATAAACATTTCAAATTCTAAAACCTATCTGTGGTCCAGTTGAAAGACTTACAGCTCAGGACCCAAAAGCCATGGGTTCAAGTCCTACTCAGTGCATTTTTTTAATTATCTTTGCCTGTGTCCAGTCTAAAGGTTATAATGTAAGTCAGATGCAAAATTGTAAGTATTGTATGCGGAAAGATAATGTGTTCTGAATCCCAGAGCAACTGGGTTTGGAATCTGTCTCATAACTTTTTGTTTTTATCTTTACCCATTGTAAGGTTTGTAATTAAACTGATACCCACTCTTAATAATAGCAGAGTGGTCTTGTGGGATGATGCAAGACTTTGGACCCAAACATCATGGGTTCAAGTACTGCTTCTGAGTTGTTATTTTATTATCTTTACCTGTGTCCATTCTAAGGGTTATAATTAACATCAAATGCTTTTATAATAATGAGTGTAAGTGGTCTAGTGGAAAGACTTTAGAATTATGTTCCACAGGTCCTGGGTTCAAATTTCACATCATAATTTATACTTCAAATCCTACTTCTAATGTCTTCTATTTATATCTGCCTGTGTACATTCTAAGGATTATAATTAATGTCAGGCATATACATCTTAATTAAGAACAGTCAGTGGTCTAGTGGAAAGATTTGTAATTTTTGTTCCAGACGTCCTGGGTTCAAATCCCAATTGTACTTTTGTCTTTTTATATCTGCATGTGTCCATTCTAAGGGTTATAATTAACGTCAGATGCAACTTTGTTAAGAAGAGTGAGTGGTCTAGTGGAAATTTTTTGATATTTTGTTCAAGAGGTCCTGGGTTCAAATCCCACTCATACATTTTGTAATTTATAATTCAAATGCTACTTATAAGGGTTATAATTAACGTCAGATGCAAGTTAGTTAAGAAGAGTGTGTGGTCTAGTGGAAAGACTCAGGTGTCTTATTCCAGCGGTCCTGGGTTCAAAGAACACTTGTAATTTTGTCTTTTTATATCTGCATGTGTCCATTCTAAGGGTTATAATTAACGTCAGATGCAAGTTATTTAAGAAGAGTGTGTGGTCTAGTGGAAAGACTCAGGGCTCTTGTTCCAGATGTCCTGGGTTCAAATCCCACTAGCAATTTGGTCTTTTTATATCTGCATGTGTCCATTCTAAGGGTTATAATTAACGTCAGACGCAACTTAGTTAAGAAGAGTGTGTGGTCTAGTGGAAAGATGCAGGACTCTTGTTCCAGACGTCCTGGGTTCAAATCCCAATTGTAATTTTGTCTTTATATATCTGCATGTGTCCATTCTAAGGGTTATAATTAACGTCAGATGAAACTTTGTTAAGAAGAGTGAGTGGTCTAGTGGAAAAATTTTGATATTTTGTTCAAGAGGTCCTGGGTTCAAATCCCACTCATACATTTTGTAATTTATAATTCAAATGCTACTTATAAGGGTTATAATTAACGTCAGATGCAACTTAGTTAAGAAGAGTGTGTGGTCTAGTGGAAAGATGCAGGACACTTGTTCAAGAGGTCCTGGGTTCAAATCCCCATTGTAATTTTGTCTTTTTATATCTGCATGTGTCCATTCTAAGGGTTATAATTAACGTCAGATGAAACTTTGTTAAGAAGAGTGAGTGGTCTAGTGGAAAAAGTTTGCCTTTTTGTTCCAGAGGTCCTGGGTTCAAATCCCACTCATAATTTATAATTCAAATGCTACTTGTAATGTCTTCTTTTTATATCTGCATGTGTCCATTCTAAGGGTTATAATTAACGTCAGATGCAAGTTAGTTAAGAAGAGTGTGTGGTCTAGTGGAAAGATTCAGGTCTCTTGTTCCAGCGGTCCTGGGTTCAAAGAACACTTGTAATTTTGTCTTTTTATATCTGCATGTGTCCATTCTAAGGGTTATAATTAACGTCAGATGCAAGTTAGTTAAGAAGAGTGTGTGGTCTAGTGGAAAGAATCAGGTCTCTTGTTCCAGAGGTCCTGGGTTCAAATCCCAATAGCAATTTGGTATTTATTATATCTGCATGTGTCCATTTTAAGGGTTATAATTAACATCAAATGCAGCTTAGTTAAGGAGAGTGTGTGGTCTAGTGGAAAGATGCAGGACTCTTGTTTCAGAGGTCCTGGGTTCAAATCCTACAAGTAGTTTTGTCTTTTTTATATCTGCCTGTGTCCATTCTAAGGGTTATAATTAACGTCAGATGCAACTTTATTAACAAGAGTGAGTGGTCTAGTGGAAAGACTCAGTACTCTGGAGGTGGATGTTGTGGGTTCAAACCCAGCTGAGTGGAAGATAGGATTTTGTTTTACCAAATGGGTTATTTTAAATAAAATAAATGCAAAACTCTTGTTCAAGCTTGTTTATTAAGCTAGTTTGCTAGTTCTCACCCGGGTGGATCGGTCATGCCTGGTGGATGTCATGCCTGGTGGATCGGTCATGCCTGGGGCTTGAACCCTGCTGGGGAGATGGACTCAGGTTCCTTGGATCTCAATCGCACAGGCTAACCCTTAGAATGGACACATGCAGATATAAAAAGACAAAAGTACAACTGGGATTTGAACCCAGGACGTCTGTAACAAAAGTTCCAAATCTTTCCACTAGACCACTGAATCTTCTTTTAAAAAAATGCATCTGACGTTAATTATAACACTTATAATTGACACAGGCAGATGTAAAAAGAAGACATAACAAATAACATTTGAAGTATAAATTATGAATGGGATTTGAACCCAGGACCTTTGGAATAAAAGTCATAAATCTTTCCACTAGACCACTGACTGTTCTTAATTAAAATGTATCTGACTGACGTTAATTATAATCCTTAGAATGTACACTGGCATATATAAATATAAGACATTAGAAGTAGGATTTGAAGTATAAATTATGAGTGAGATTTGAACCCAGGACCGGTGGAACAAAATTCTAAAGTCTTTCCACTAGACCACTTACACTCATTATTATAAAAGTATTTGATGTTAATTATAACCCTTAGAATGGACACAGGTAAAGATAATAAAATAACAATTCAGAAGTAGTACTTGAACCCATGATGCTTGGGTCCAAAGTCTTGCATCATCCCACTAGACCACTCTGCTGTTATTAAGATTGGGTATCAGTTTAATTACAAACCTTACAATGGGTAAAGATAAAAACAGAAGAAGTTATGAGACAGATTCCAAACCCATTTGCTCTGGGATTCACAACACATTATCTTTCCACATACAATACTTAAAATTTTGCATTTGACTTACATTATAACCTTTAGACTGGACACAGGCAAAGATAATTTTAAAAAAATGCACTGAGCAGGCTTTTGGGTCCTGAGCTGTAAGTCTTTCAACTGGACCACAGATAGGTTTTAGAGGTTAAAATGTTTATTAAAAACCTTAAAATGAACACAGGCAAAGAAAAATATTCATGGATTTTTAACACCAGACCACGATAGAGAATTTTCTACTTGGCTGCTTGCTCTTATTAAAATTTGAGTTGAGAAGTATACAGGCAAAATACAAATTTTGACAATTATTAATGGACCACTTTCTCTTCTAAAGAAGAAAAATGATTTTGGACCCAATTTTCAAAAGTGAGATTTTAGTATAGTTTGATTCTCTAGATTTTCCTCTTTCATTTGATACCAGATTTGTAGAAATCACAAAAATTATCCTGATTTCTACAAATCTAGTATCAAATGAAACAGGAAAATCTAGAGAATCAAACTATACCAAAATTTCACTTTTGAAAATTGGGTCCAAGTTTAGGGTTTTGCCACATGTGTTGGGTTTGAACCAGTAATGACCCAATCAGGATAGTATGACAGAAGGTGTCGATTTTCCTGATTGGGGCCCACTGTATCCGTATTGGTTCTATACGGTACCAATCGGGATCCAAGTATCTCCCAATCAGGATAGTATGACAAGGTATCGATGTTCCTGATTGGGGCCCACTGTATCCGTATTGGTACAATACGGTACCAATCGGGATCCAAGTATCTCCCAATCAGGATAGTATGACAGAAGGTGTCGATGTTCCTGATTGGGGCCCACTGTATCCGTATTGGTTCTATACGGTACCAATCGGGATCCAAGTATCTCCCAATCAGGATAGTATGACAGAAGGTATCGATGTTCCTGATTGGGGCCCACTGTATCCGTATTGGTACAATACGGTACCAATCGGGATACAAGTATCTCCCAATCAGGATAGTATGACAGAAGGTGTCGATGTTCCTGATTGGGGCTCACTGTATCCGTATTGGTTCTATACGGTACCAATCGGGATCCAAGTATCTCCCATTCAGGATAGTATGACAGAAGGTGTCGATGTTCCTGATTGGGGCCCACTGTATCCGTATTGGTACTATACGGTACCAATCGGGATACAAGTATCTCCCAATCAGGATAGTATGACAGAAGATGTCGATGTTCCTGATTGGGGCCCACTGTATCCGTATTGGTGCAATACGGTACCAATCGGGATACAAGTATCTCCCAATCAGGATAGTATGACAGAAGGTGTCGATGTTCCTGATTGGGGCCCACTGTATCCGTATTGGTGCAATACGGTACCAATCGGGATACAAGTATCTCCCAATCAGGATAGTATGACAGAAGGTGTCGATGTTCCTGATTGGGGCCCACTGTATCCGTATTGGTACTATACGGTACCAATCGGGATACAAGTATCTCCCAATCAGGATAGTATGACAGAAGGTGTATTTGTTCCTGATAGGGGCCCATTATCTGTATTGGTACGTACAGTACCAATCGGCCTGGCCAGGCCTAGGCTACCTGGCCTCCTAATTGTCTTTTGTGAGTCCTAATCCTGTAACAATACAGTACCTGCCAATCAACATAACCTGGGCTTCTGGAGGGCCTAGCCTAGGCAAGCAGAGCTCATTATATAGGCCAGTAGGCAGGGGAAAAGCCTGGGCCTGGCCAGGCTTCTCAAAGGCTTGGCTGTACCATGACTTTGGTCCTTCTCCCTAAGGTTCTTTTCAAAACCTGTACCTCACTTATTGATAGTTGAGACATACACATGGTGTTATGGTGTTACCTCAAACAAAGTACTTACAGTTTTGTTAACTAATAGTTATTTTATAAAACAAAATTATAAAATTAATTCAATGAATATTTGCCAAAAATTTATTACTTGAAAGAACTGTGACTGAGCCTAAATTTATCATTCATTTTACTTGTATATAATATTGTATTCTGATAAATTATTCAATTTGGACAAAATGTTGTTTTTCATTATACATGTAAATACAAATGGTTCATATGCTGCCTGAGAATGTAAATATTTTTACTGAAATCAAGTTGAGTGAATGCCTTTGAGTTTGTGTTTTTTAATATTTATTTTTCTCATTTATTTCAAAGTTTCTGAATATGTATTGTATTGACATGACCTTCACCAGGTCATGAGAGAGATCATTTCTGAAAAATTCTGGATCGCATAAAACTATCACTGTTGTGTTTCATCAGTCTGGAATACGTAGATGTACCAGTTTCTGTCAAGCATTTTCCAATAAAAAGAAGTTAATATTGAACATTTGGAAATGAAATTGAGGTGGTCATTTATTAATTAGAATAGATTAATTTGATGCTTGGTTTTTACTGAAGGGCACTCATATTCACTGGGCTGGGTCCTTTATTGTATGTGGCTATGTGGGGCCACGGTGTCGTTGATATGAGGTAAAGACTGTACCATAAACTTTAATTCCTTTAGTCTAACCAATGTAGACATACATGTACATATACATGTTTGCATTAATCCATAGGCCTATGTTAGTAACAAAAAGTCAGCGATCTTTATAGGGGAAGGGTCACATGTCCACAAAATATTTATTGGGGGAGGTGGCGGGCTTGCCATTACCGAACTGCCCCCCCCCCCTCAATAATTAAAAATCAAACATTAATTTATCAGTCGGGGAGGCTTTTTATACGAACTAGAGAAACAGCCACGAGTAGAATAATGTGTCATTATTATCAACAAACATCGAGCATCTTCACCGAAAGTACTTTTTTTGGTAGGTAGGTATTCTTTATTAATTTAACCAAAAAGAATTATCATTAAAATTCACCTACCACTGTACGAATTGGTTCTCGCGCCATGCGAGTATCGTCATTCGTCATCCAGTACGTGGTGTATCGCTGGCAGTGGCGTAACTATGGGGAACGGGTGGCACGTGCTTCCCCTGCCGAGATCTGTGCCCCCCCGGGTTCCCCCATTCAGAATCTGGAAAAATAGGTCCCCATTTGAGGCTGCAGGATACAAAATGTTAAAGCATTTGACATGCCCCCTAGAAAAAGTGGTGCACCCCTGAAAAAAGTTACGCCACTGATCGCTGGTGGTAGCCTAAACTGGATGAATCTGAAAAAGATTTTACTATCAATCATACCTGCACTTTTCTGCATAAATAGTAAACTTTTATAAACTTCACATATTATATTAGCTCATATGGGAAAGAATGTCGAACCCAACCGCCAATTCCGTGTCTAAAAGTGTCGGTGAGTGTGTGTGTGTGTGGGGGGTGATATTGAAATTTGCATTTGCCTATAATCGCTCAATATGGGTACCCCCTCCCAAGTAAAGTCACTGACCGAGTTAAAAACTCTAAAATTGAATGATGTTCAGGTCATATAGAATATTAAACCACTGATCAGCAGGATAATTTCATCAGTGGTAGCGGGGGGGGGGGGGGGGAGAAGCTTCCCCCTTAGTTGTTGGCAAAATAGTGCCTGTCGGTAAAGTTCAAAAACTTCACTATGAATAACTACCCTGAAAATGCCCTGAAAATCTGTTTTACCGTTAAATAAATAGTTCACGGCAATTTCACGATGACACAACACCGTGAAAACGCCATACTCTTGGGATTCCTTCGCCCGCATGGCAGTTTTTGGGGCAGCTCATTAATTCTTGAGAGTGCCATGAATTTGCCGTGAAATCACCGTGAATAGTATTGCCAATTGCACGGAAGAGACACCGTGAAATTACAGTGAACTGTTAGCGTATTTCATGCACGGCAAAACATATTTTCAGGGTGAAGTTGTTCATAGGCCCTAGTGTTGTTAATTCTGAACTTATTTGTCTGTTAAACAATGGCATAGGCCTACATTTATTTAACAAAGTGTTTACTATTTTTTTTAAATTTATTTCTTTATTATTATTGGGGATGGGAGTATCCCCCACCCTGGCATGCAAAAAAAATTCAAAATCTGCTAAAGATTGACATAATTTGTCGGTTTCGGGTTAAGTGAAATTATGTTGGCAGTCTCCCTATATTTTGTCAAATATTCCATTTGAAAGAAATGTACTTCCTTTCAACAAGGACAATAGTGGTTTACTGATTTACAAAAATTGCTCATAAAAAGTAGCAAAAACATGGAATTTTTTGAAGGGTTATTCTGAAAGGGCATCACCATAATTATTTGAGAAAAATCAAATCAATTCAATTCAATCTCCACAGATATTTTTACATTTGTTTTACATTTATTTTACTCGTTAGTCTATTCTGTTTGACTCCCCCTTATTGCTTTTCTCTAATCTCACAATCTCTCTTTCCAGCCCAAAACTCCTCTATTATGTGTAATCCCTCTTGTGTCATCCCTTTTTAGAGCAATTTTGACCAATGTCTTCATTTCACACCAGAATTTGGAAATGCAAACGGACATGACATATGATTTTATTGTCGTGTTTGCATTGACATTGTCACTTTAATTTAGTTAAAATGCATTCAGGTTTTGTGTAATGTTGAATCTAAGAAGGAGTAGTCTTTTCTAAATTCTTACTGGAAATATTTCTAAAAAGAAACAGCGCACCTGACAAGATTATTTCAGCTTAACACCAAGTAAGGTAAACATTACAATTCAAATTGTTCTTGCTTTTATAAATTACCAATCTTTTACCTTACATGTAAGGCAATTAAATGTAATTGATATCTTTTAAAAACTAAATGTTAGGCCTATTGGCATGAAATGGAAGGTGCAACAGTGGGAATGTTGTCAGAACTGATTTTTACAAGAAAGCTTAGGCCTATGATTTGAATAACGAAAAACCGTATTAATTTAAAGTGGAATTAAGGAAAAGGTATTTTTTCCTAAATTTGAACTAGAAAGTATTTCACTTTTCTTAGGAAATGTGATAGCGTCTCCAAATTTATTTTTATTTCATAGAGTAGATTGATACCATCATCAACTTTACACCATGTTAGATTCACAATACAATTTGGTCTGGTTCCTTAACGACGCATACATGTATCACTTAAAAAAAGGGATCACCCGTGATACTTTGCGACAAGATCTTGTTGATTGTACTGGAGCGAAGTTAGAACTCGGCCTACCCTCTGGGGACGCGGTTGCCAAAAAAGAAGAAGAGATTATCGTATTTAGACAGGTTCCAGTTGTCTCTATTGCATACATTGCACGGCGCAAGTCAGGTTACTAAACTACACGTTTTTGAAATTGTGCGCTCTTAATAATATGAACTGGCGCGGCACGAGCGGATGGACTTGACAATATTAGCAATCGACAAACATCGAGCTTATAAGTCTACGAAAACCATCCTCACCGAAAATATCTATTGGGTAAGTACTCATAGGCCTACTTAATTAGTTTTTAAAATTGGGAAACATTATCAATCTAATTTTAAAATGTTGACCGCAAGAATTTGGTTCTCCGACATGCGAGAACCGTTATTCGCCATAGTGGCCGTAGTGTATCGCCGTTGGTGTACTGAATTTGAAAGGTTTTACTATCATACCTTTTCTACTACATTAACCCTCTACAGACATAACATTAATTATTGGAAAGAATGTCAAACCCAACCGCCACATGTGCACAACTAGACTACAAAACGGCCAACAGCACACCTTCGTCTTTTAAAAGACAGTCTAAAATATTTCATTATTTGTCGTATTCTGATAGAAAAGTGGCAGTTATATTAATCATTCTTTCCTAATTATTATTAATGGTATAACAATCATGGCACCAGCTCATTTTAACTTCATGGACCCTGCTGTATCATTATAAAAAGTGCGGGCATTTAATTTGTACCGTCATTGTTAATGGCAGCCATTTTATCGTCTGCCTCTGGCATCAACCTCGCTTGGTATTGACCACGATGGAAAAGAATGTCGTATCCAACCGCCACTTTTTAAGGTTTAAAAAAAAAAAAATTGCAACCACTAACAGCTTTAAAAAAATGATTCTATTGATTTTTGGGGAAAATCCACCTTTAGAATGGTTTTCGGACTTTATTTCCCTATAGAATCTGTTGCCACTACGCATGTACAATGACCATGTTGGTCACTAACGGGGGAGAACATTTCATTTCATTTCATTTCATTTATTATTTCACAGGGCAGAAACAATCACAAACACAATGGTAAAAAACAATTAGAGAAAAAAATAAAATACATATACATGATGAAAAGAAGGTAAACATGACAAAATGTTGACAGCACCCCTGTAGGATTACTAAAATGCGAACCAAATCACAATCTAGTGGCTCTCCATAATGCTGCCAAACATAATCAAACAATATAATGAAAATATAATATAAAAAGCCAAATAAAAATCAATCCAAGGGATTAAAAACAAGTACAATCAAAATAAAACAAAAAAGGAGATGAAAATAATTAAGAAATTGGCCTAGAAGAAAGATACACGTGAATTTCTTTTACCACCTTTCGTGATATTGCCTCTGTTTTAGCGATCGATATAACAATGTAAACAAACGAGAAAATAGACGGAGGACTAACTTTCATGAATGACTGCAATTTGGCGAAAATAATGAAGAAATTGGCCTACAAGAAAGAACCACATGATTTTTTTTTACCACCTGTGGCTCAATTTCCGGACATTAAATTAAAGATGATTATTTCTGGTAAAATTTGGACATTCATATTATGAACCAAACGACAGTAAAGCCTTGAAAAACAATACCTTTATCTATGCACAGTTGCACACTACATACTATAATTTTAAGCATTTTTAAATTTGCTACACAAAATTCACAGATTGCTATACAAAAAATTATTTTGATATGCAGACTCATTTTTTGCAATTATTTTATGTGTACAGTATAAATGTTATTTACTTAGTATATTCCCCTCCTTATTCAAAAGACATAATTTAAAGAGTTATTTAATCTTATGTTTTTAATTCATGGTGTCCTATATCACAAAAACTGGCTGGCCACCCCCAGGTGAACTTAAGAAAGAACTGTTTCCTAAATTCAAATTATTAATGATACGTTTTGCTAAAAAGTTCACACTGAAACATAGTTCTTTTAAAGTTTTGTTAATTTCATGGTAACATAATAGTGATCACTCTGAATAAGGAAAGTATCTTGTGGAATTAAGGAAAGAGAACTCTTTCCTAAAACTCTTAAACAGTTTCAGGCAGAGTCTGTCTTGAGAAAAACATGAAGTTCTTTTGAACAAGATTATTTTATGTATGCAGTATGAATGTTATTTTCTTGTAATACACTGTATATGTGCCCCTCTTTACCCAAAAGATTGATAATTTAAAGAAGAAAAATTACTAAATGGTTTATATGAAACTTGAAGGTAAATGTACATTTTGTTTTTAAATGCTATATCTTTCTCTTGTTGAAAAGTTTGCCAAACTGTTATGTAATTTTCAGCTTTGTACAATCGTAATACGAAATTTAAGAAAGAGCAATCTTTCCTTAAAACTGAATTACCAGTGCTAGTAAAACTATTTCTACTTGTGTTTCAGGTAGAGTCCATCTTGAGAAAAACCCCATAAGTTTTAAATATTATTTACTTTGTATGTACAAACATTCTTGTAATTGCCGAAATGTTGCGGGTGGCATACCGGTACCACTCCCTGTACAAATCAAGCAAAATTGATTTGTACAGGGAGTGTATGTCACCTGCGCAAGGAATGGAGCCGTGACAGTGTTTTATCGTGTTTATTTATATCATCTTTATTCGGGAACCATAGATACAAACAGTTCCCAGAGTTCATTTGAAATTGAGATTGTTGGCAGGGAATGCTATAGTGGTCAAAACCAGACAACTGTAGACACAAATGTGCACACCGAAGCATCTTTGACTGGTTTTTACTGTCATTTTGACCACCCAAAAACGGTCAACTCATTTACCTTGAAAATATTGTCTTTTTTGGCTTGAAGTTGAATTTAAACAATATTTAAATTATTTTATTTTTCTACAGATCAACGTTGGAGTATACTGCCCTCTTTCTGTGGCCAATGGCCATGCTACCATCAGATGGTTCTGTAGCTCTACTGCGTTTGCAGGACACCGCTGTTCAAAATGCTCTGCAGGCGACATGTAGTTTGGGCGCATGCGCGAGAATTTTGAAGGGTCATACAAAAATGCATATTCATAACGTGACCTTTACTCTTTTTTTTCGTCGCGGAGTTCATTGATAAAAACGCCTGTTACATACTGAAAATTAATTTCAAAGAGAATTTTTAACCAATAGGATTAGAAAGAATATGTCGTCTGCAAATATTGAACTAACATTACGGCAATATGGGCAAACGCGCGAATTTCCTTGAAGTTTTTTGGTGCACAACTCTGGCCCTTGACAAGAGCGCGCACGCTGAAAAAGGTAATATTTCTAAGCGGATTTTCTTCCTGAAGGTGAATTTTCCTTGAGACATAAAAAGTATGGTAGGTGAAAGAACTCTTATTTTAACTAATTATTACTTTGTTATTTCAGCAAACCCAGTAGCTAACTTTTAAACGGTGGGATTCCCCTGCAGCTTTAGCGTTGTTAAACAAAAGATTTCTGGGGAACCCGTTACGGTTTTTGGGATGACATCATTGTGTATGCGTGTGCATATACACACACGGATTAGATTGTGGGCGTTTTCATTGTAAGGGGGGTTACATAATTTTTTAATAACGTTAGAATATAAAACAAACGGGGAATGATTTGAGTTTATAAGCCAATATGAACCAATATTTAATACATATATTCTCTTCACTCTTCCATTTTAAATTAATTTAAGGATTTTTTTCCTTTCTATGCACTCCAAATCCATTATTTAGGCTAAACAGCGAAGATGTAATCAATAGCAATATTTCACCTTTTTTGAATTGCTGCCCAGAGGACGTTACTTGGGTTTGCTAGGGTATAATCACCATGAAACTGTTCTTCGTGAGTTTAACTACCCTCCTATGCTTGATTTTTCAAGAAAATAATTCACAAAAGACGTATAATAACGTCAAAAATGGACCAATAATTAGCTTCTCTCGATCTGTAAAATTTAACGGATGCTCAATATTTGATGCACATTGAAGACGCTTTTTACACTTCGCGGGTTTCGATGAATTCACCCAGAAACGTGTCATCTTGTAAAGCCATGACTGTAGATTGATGTGTGATCTTTGTTCATTGAGGTCATTTGGCATTTGCACTCACTTTGATCGTACACCTCCAGTCGATTTGCCAAATTTCAAAAGACGCGACCTTGTTTAAAGTTGGTGAAACAACACCAATAGAGGGCGCTATACAGAGCAGAAAAAGGCGCATGCGCACAAACCTCTTGTCGCTCTGCAAGCAGCGGTGAAGATGTGTCAACTTGTTGAGGGATTTCTGTGTTAAACTGGTAAGTTTGAAATAATTTGTTATATTAGTAAGTTAAAGGGAAGGTAATGTGGTACCATTTCAACCCATATCATAAAACTAACTAGGGCTGTGCCGGGTATCCGGGTGTCTGGATACCCGACCGAAACGGTAATTACCCGGTTCCATTTTTTGGTTCCATTTACCCGTAAACGACTTTTTAAACTTCGGACTTAACATTTGAGCGGTGCAAACAGAAATCTGTGACTCTTGAACGATGGAGGAAGGAAATTTCCTCCATGCTTGAACAATGCACTTGTACAGACAATTATATTTAAATTCAAGAGATTACACTCCAATAAAGAAAAGATCGATAGTATTATAAAAGTCCTCTATTATAAAAGTCAATGTGTTACCATTTACAGTACATGTATTTGTACACCACCGGAGGCATGTTTTCAACAAAAATGAAAACGGGTATCCGGGTATCCGAAGTTTTCTGATTTCGGGTATCCGGTTCCAAAAATATCCGAAAATGCACAGCCCTAAAACTAACATGTGAAAGTTTTTTTCATAATCTGTGTTCATGTTGAGAAAAGGACAACCAAATTGTTTGTTGTTTTTATTGGATTATTTTTCAGTATGATTGGTACCTTTACTGACTTCACATCAAGTCAGCTTTCATATAATAACGTGGTAATTTTGTGTTCATGTCATGATCAATACTGTACCTTCCCTCTCAACGACTGTTCAATTTAAGTCCATCACGGACCATTTGCTCTATCTGAATGTGCAATTTGTACCAGTCGGCATATAAAGATGTTTCTGTTTTGCTTTTTCAAAAATAAAATAAATCAATTTTGATAATTTGACAACAAATCAAGAGGGCATTCATTGGATCAAAGGGTATAAATTCGTGGCCACGACCCCATCAGTCAACACCTTGCAATTATCATGAATTAACCCTCCTACTTCTGGTGCCTTTTTCATACAAGTTGATCCACCATTTGAAACCATTCGCTTTTGTGGTTTTGAATGGTGAAATAACTGTACAGTATTGATTCCCAAATGGTTTGGAATGGTAGGTCAGCTAATACAAAACCTTGTTTGGATACTTCTAAGTGGTGAATTAATGGACCCTCTATGCCAGTGACATGAGTAAATGGTTTTGAATGACAGGTCTGCTATACCCTAAAGACCCTAGTGCCATTTCTAAGTGGTAGATCAATTACTTGTACACTGGCCACCATGTGTTAAAACTCCATAGGGTACTGAGATGATGAATAGTCCACTTTACATGTATCTACATAATGCAGGTTTTGTTTTTCGGCTATGTGAAACCACACCAAGGTGTAATGTATCCACCATTTAAAACCATTTGAATGATAAGCCACTGTGAAGTACATTCACCATTTGAATCCATTCGGCTATGGAAACACACCAAGGTGTAGTGTAACAACCATTCAAAACCATTTGAATGGATATGAATGGTAGTTAAGCTTGCTACCAACACTGTTCAAATGGTATCACCAGGTGTGTACAAAACCAATGGGCATTTTGGTAAGTGGAAATTTTGAAATGGTTTCAAATGGTTTCAAATGGTCAAACAGTAGGAGGGTTAAAGCACCTTTACTGGTAACCTGAGCTTCTGACTATTATGTAAAATATCTCACTTCAAAAACTGAAAATAACTAACAAACAATTTAAGGAAATTTCCAATAAAATTGCATAAATCTTTCAAAGTATTGTATAGAATTGGTAATTCAGAAATAATATTTTTGAATTGTAATGTTACACTTACATGGTTTAAACTGTGATGGTATCAAAGTTCCTTACAAATCATTATGTCTGAGGTACTGTCACTTTTAAGACAAGTTCATTAATTTCTAGTTGAATTACGGAAAGAGTACTCTTTCCTGATTCTGAGTCAAGGTACAAGGCAGGATTTGTTATTATTTGAAAACTAGGGTGTCCAAAACTAACTTCCATTACTTTTACAGAATAAAAAGAAAGCAACTACATTCATAGCAGTTTTTAATCATTACCTTAACCTTGAAAAGGAATGTACAACATTGGAAAGTAATTAACCTGCTCACAAAACTACTGAATTCTATTGTAAACTTACTTGCTGTCAAGTTGGTGATGGTTCCATACATTTGGTCTGACATGCAGCAATTCTTTTTTTAAATGTGAACTTGTAGTTAATACAAATTAAGCAATCACAACTAAACAGTTATATAAACAAAATCAATGCTAACAATTCTCATCTGTAAAATTGAGTGAGACCATCCCTAATGTCAAGCATTTCTTTGAGGACATTTAACATTGGTCTTCAATGATGAAGAAATGTAATCTAGCCATGTTTTCTCAAAGTTCACCGTACCGTGATGACTTGAACTCAATGTGATTTTTGCAAAAAACAGAAATATGGTTAAGCAATGCAATGTTAGCCACTGTCCTAAAACGGGGAAGCATGTGTAAAAAAAAAAAACTTGGTGATTTTTATTAAAAACTGCATAACGCCTGTGATTAATTTTCCCAACAAAATGAAAGCAAACAAATCTGAATGCATTTTGAATATAAATCTTGTTACGATATTATCATCTCAATGAAATGAGCTGAAACATTCATAAGTTGACTTCTGTACATGTATATCTTTTGATTATTTTAGCAGTGGTGTAGAATCCTCCATGTAGATTCCAGGAATAATGTCATACTTATTCACAAAAATTACCTATTTAGTTTGAAGTGAAGGGATTCCAAAAATCAGGTAGTCCATATGTTAGGACGGTTGGTCAGTAGTGAAGCAAAGGTTTTTTATATCATAGCTTTAAATAATCACTTATCTTTTCATAGTTTAGTTGTCAGAATCTAGTATAGATGCTTATTAATCCTATCAGTCAAAAAGTTGGTATACTTGCCAAGGTATATCTAGTGCACTTAAAAGTCAAATACTGTCAAACCTTATGTGTCGTAAGTACATTTACAGGTCAAAAGTCAAAATGGGCAGTTGGTTTTAACCACTGTTAGCTACTTTCCACTAAAGTTCAGAGACATTCTCAAATGCCCAAGATAATGGGTTAATTATGTTGCTGCTAATTTGTTGTATGTGGACTTCATGGAAAAGACATCACTGTATTCATTATTAGGCCAACACTGAGTTCACACTGATTAAAAAATTCATTTATTCAATTCATTACTCTTTATCCATGCCCCCGGACAATTATTGTGTGAAATGACTTTATATTTGAAAGTTATTTCCTTCCTTTCTACAGAATACACTCTGTAAACTGTAAATAATTGTTTGTTTTTATTATTATATAGAGAGATCAATAACTTATTGTTTCTTGTCATAGACCAGTGTATATTTTGGGCCTGGTACAATTTCACCTTTGGGGCTCTTTTGTAAACATGTGATGTCATTGGTCACATCGTCTATACTCAATTTAAAAAAGCTGGTCAAAATAGGTAATGAAATGATTTGTATGTTTTTAACATAGATGATGCATCAGCAAGGAGATTCAACCTTCAAAATTCTGTGACTGCTAGCGAAAATCATCCATTTGGTGAACCTGCAGGCTCATCAGAGGCAGCTCACAGCTAATGGTATTCCTGGCATTATCGGTAAGTTTTTATAAAAGCAAATGATACCCAACTGAAATTTCTGCTTGGATTGTTATTAAAAAGGCCAATGAAAGTTGATTATATAGTCAATCTCAGAAAATTGATGAGGGAATTTGGTTTCATTATTTATTAAGGGAATAAAAGTTTATCACATGGTCTTGACCTCAGGATGAAGACAGAGGATCATGGTCACGGGTGATAAAGGACAGCGACAAAAGCGCTGACCTTTTTTGCCCGTAGCCTTAACCCCTAGCTGTATCCTGTGTTCATATGCTAAAGATAGTTTAACAAATGATTGGACAAAACGTAATCTATGGTGTATTAACGGATGGTAAAGACATGGCTTATCAAAATCCAAGTAACATGTACAGTATGTGACGGCTGTTTGCCAGCTGTTCTGTTTAGCCGTCGTGCGATGCGCATTTGAACCAATCACAATGATGAAGATTGTTTTGCATCATGCTGACTCATGTTCTTTGAAAGTGTTTCATATGACCCCAAAATGTCAATTTGCTCATTTCTACTGGCTATTTCAACATTTACATTACGTGGGTTTACCTGAAGTAATAAGGTTATTGGCATTTTCAAATAAAGAATAAAATAATTTTAGGTGTTAAAAACGACCTTGTTTGTTTAGAAATGTTTCAGTCAATTCATTATATATGTAGATGCCAACAATTTTAGAAATATTAGACAAGATATTAACATGATCATACATGTAAATATTACTTGGAATTTGATGCTTCATTTGAGCACATACTTTATGTCCTATTTGTTGATGTGATACTCGAGTGATCTGAGGAGTCCTACATATGTTGTGACACGATCTACGCGTTCAAAACTATTATGCAGTATAAAGGGATTGAGTGTGTTGTGCATTGTGTGTTCATACATGTACTGTATGTAGCATATTGTGCCAATGTACCATTGTACCATCTACAATTACAAGAATTATCTTACATGTATGTCAAAGAAGTGAAAATTTAAGGCTGAAGTTTGTGCCACTACTCTAGGGATTGAGATTTCTTACTGTTGACAATAAATTAGTGATGGACGGTCAACCAAACAAAACTGCAGTAACCTTTTTAAGTTTTCGAACCGGCTAATCAAAACCAATAATTAAAAAAAATCACCAGCAATTTTGGAACAATTTGCCATCCATTTGGTTGTTGTAGACTTTCTTGTTTGCTGCATTGGTTATTAAACAATCATTGCGGAAGTTTATTGATGATTTTTGATACACATTGTGCCATATATGCCAACAATCTAGTTATAGTGTGGCTGTCAGGTGCCGGCTTTCGGTTAACCGACCATTAGGGGTGACGATATTCATTTTTTTGATAGTCGATTATTGACAGCCATTAACGACACGGACACCAAAATAACTACTTTTACATGCAAATTCTCGGGGAAGTTGCGAAGGTAATAAACAGTTCCTCCAAACAGTTGCTCCCGAAAACGAGCCGAGTTCTTAGATTTTTGCTGTTCCAGGAGAGTGCACCACATGATCCTGAGACTAGCCTTTAGTTATAAGGCCCACACAGCAACCAGTAGATAGCACAAGGCATTAAAAAAGACCATGCATGCAAGTAGTGAGAATATGAGCGGTGCCGCATTGTGATTTTCAACAGTTTTTTAGCTGTTCACGGTGACATCACTGTATAATGACATGAAATTTT
>CM055831.1:31458946-31517744 GCA_029582265.1 Zoroaster sp. YZ-2022
GAGAAACCATATGTTTGTAAAATTTGTGGCAAATCCTTCCCAGAAGTAGGCAGTCTAAGACTTCATCAAAGAGTCCACACCAATAAATGACTCGGGTTGTAACATTTTGCCAAATATCCTCACAAATACATTACCACAGGATCGACCAATGAGAAACCATTTGTCTATGGTTTCTGTAGTAAATCTTTTTTTCATATGGAAGCAACTAATTAAGAAGTCATCAGATGGTCCACACCAATGAAAAAAACATTTGTTTGTGACATTTTCTTCATTCGTTCATAAGCTAGTTTCTAAGACAATAGCCGATTTTTGGAGAGGTATTTTGTTCTTGAAACTTGTCCTACATTTTCATGTAAATTTATTGATCATTATTATAAGACATTTTACTATTTTGTGTTTTTATAGAATGTATATTGTATAAACAGGTCTTCTGTTACGGTGTCTTCTATAGGGCCTATACCCACCAAGTATACCCATAACATGTTCAAAAGTATTTTGACTTAATCATAAGTCCACTTTTCCTAATTTTTATGAAATTGTTTTTCATTTTAATGAAAACATTTCATAATTTTTATGAAAGAAATTATAATTTTATTGCAAATTTTCTAAATTCGACTTTATTTACCAAAATCTTTTTCATAAAAATTAGGAAAAGTGAACTTATGATTAAGTCAAAATACTTTTGAACATATTCCATCCAAAACTGGGTGTTAAAAGAACACCAATGGTGTCAAGTTTAAATTGGCCAAAAAAAGTCTCTGGTTTCTGGTCATAGGTCGGCTTCAAGATTGGTGCGGTGTTGTGCTTTTTTTCTGCAATCGTTTTTTTTTTTTCACAGCAAAATATGTGTCACATGGCTAAGAGAGGCTGCACAAATTGGCCAGATGTTCAGACCCCAATGTGAAAAAGTTGATTAAAAAACAGCACGGCGGTATTCCAATCAATCCAGCAATTTTGAAAAAAGAAAGGAAAATAAAAAATGCTCACGTGGTGATAGAGACATTTTTTTGACCTGATGGGCCAATGATGTCCTCCAAATGAACGAGAGGGTCTATCCTTGGTAAGACTATAGAGCTTCTCTGTGTAATCTTTACTTTGATTCAAGGTATATGTTAAACAACCAACCTATGACTAAATTTTCAGCTCAATGTGTTTAAAAGTATATAAGTCACGAAAAGGAAATGAATTTTTCTGAATTCTCGAAAATGAAAACAAATATTTTGTTTTCAGGATAACTGTTAACCCTCCTATTACTACAAGGGTCAAAATCAGTCAAAATGTTGAAATACCAGTACTTGCCAAGGTATATCTGGTGCACTTAAAGGGGCAGTATCATTATGATTAGAGCAGACTTTCGACAGGACATGGAATTGATGTCCTAGTTTAAGATTAAACACAGTGACTGAAAATTACAAGCTCATTTCTGCAGCAGCAACGGTAATATGGCGTTATCATGTGGGGTATTATGGCAGTCACTGAATTATTCTAAAACTAGCATTCTGATTTTATTTATCGTGACGATACTGCCCCTTTAAAAGTCTAACATTGTCAAACCTTACATGTAGTAGGCCTAAGTACATTTATCGGTTTTTTAAATAGTAAAAGCATTGTTTGGTATTGTTCATTGTGGTCAAAATGACAGTAAAAACCAGTCAAAAATGCCCCTGTGTGAACATTTGGGTCAACAGTCAAAACAGGCAGTTGACTGATTTTGACCTATATGGCAACTTCCCACTAAAGTGCAGCTATACTAGGAGGGTAATACTTTTTGCCAACTACACATCAAGTTTAGCTTTCAAATAATTATCCCCACCAGTAGTAGGTTTGAGCGATAATATATCGAATATTGCGATAACTTTTTTTATTTGCTTACGACATCGAGAACCTTTTTATATATAGCTTATCGATATATATCGGAAAATCGCGATTAAAAAATTATATCGCGATTAAAAAAATCGCCATTCTGAGTCAAGTCAGAAATTCCATGGAAACAAAATTAGAACAGTCTTTTCAGCTTTTGGAAGTGAGAAGCAAACATGAACTACTTCAGAAGTAGCAAACGAATTATATTGTGACATTTGTAGAGGGGTACATACCTGTGGTTATCGGCTCTAAAGCAATCATGCGTGAATGTAAAAATAATCATGATAATATTGAAAACTGCGATATATGTTTGCTGATATATCATGGATAAAAAAAATCGATATCGCTCAAGCTTAACCAGTGGAAAGTTGTCATATTATTTCAAAATGATGTTTTCCTTTAAGGCTATATAAGGTATAGGATTGGTTGAATCAAAATTACCCAATGTTTAAATTCTAATGTAAAACTTACTTTGTGTAAAGCTGATGGTATGAATCTCCCCTAGAAATGATTTTATCTGCTGTAATTTTGTAGAAGTGAAATAATTTCCAATTTGAATTTAGGAAGAAGTATTCTTTCCTAAATTCCACATAACAACGATGCATTTCCACTATTTTTGTATTAAAGACACAGTGTAGTAAGCTTAACATTTCATAGGTTGGTTTGTTAATGTGTATGTAAATATCTTGATTCAAATAGAAGCAGTTTTGCCAACATTACCAATGTTGTACCTTCCCTTCAATGTATATCTTGATTCAAAGAGAGAAAGCATACTCATAGAAGCAGTTTTGCCAACATTACCAATGTTGTACCCCTTCAATGTATATCTTGATTCAAAGAGAGTAAGCATACTCATAGAAGCAGTTTGGCCAACATTACCAATGTTGTACCTTCCCTTTAATGTATATCTTGATTCAAAGAGAGTAAGCATACTCATAGAAGCAGTTTTGCCAACATTACCAATGTTGTACCTTCCCTTTAATGTATATCTTGATTCAAAGAGAGTAAGCATACTCATAGAAGCAGTTTTGCCAACATTACCAATGCTGTACCTTCCCTTCAATGTACATCTTGATTCAAAGAGAGTAAGCATACTCATAGAAGCAGTTTTGCCAACATTACCAATGTTGTACCTTCCCTTTAATGTATATCTTGATTCAATGAGAGTAAGCATACTCAAGCAGTTTGGCCTACATTACCAACGTTGTACCTTCCCTTCAATGTATACCTTGATTCAAAGAGAGTAAGCATACTCATAGAAGCAGTTTTGCCAACATTACCAATGTTGTACCTTCCCTTCAATGTATATCTTGATTCAAAGAGAGTAAGCATACTCATAGAAGCAGTTTGGCCAACATTACCAATGTTATATACCTTCCCTTACAATCTCATATGGATGGTTCACTCCCTCCCCCAGCAAGCCAAAACCCGAGTTTTGTCATACCTAATATTAAACTTCTAAAAGCATTATGTACCAAACTTTTATTTTGATCTTATTGTCTACATTTGTCTGTCTTCACTTGTTAACTCCCTGGAATAATTTTTTCTTATTATTCAGCAATCCATATCGAGCTATACTACCAGCAATGGCATTATTTTCATTATTTTAAAAAAAAATTATTTATTTTTTTTATTTTTTTTATTTTATTTATTAATTTTTGGTTGGGGGGGCATGGAAGCCAATGTGCCGACTGATTAACTAGCAGCAATAAAAATGAAACACCTTCAAAATCGCTGGACGAGGGTATATGTGAGAAAATATTTAGGTGGGGCTAAGTGTGGGGATATTTTTGAGGGGGGGGGTAGGCATTTCAAACCACCTCTGCAAAAAAAATAATAATAAAAAATACAAGCCTGCTTTGATGGCTTGAATTGGCGGTTTATTGTCGACTGAAAATCGATATTTACATCCCTGTATCATACCAATGTGCCTCTATTTTGGTTATGACCCATTTCATTTCAGCTATGTAACTGTCTCAGAATAATGACCACAATATTCATACAAGCACATCATAAAAGCCCCCTCCCCTGTCTCATATTTGACATAGATGTTTCCCGCAGAAATTGTATCAGTTTTAATTTTTCGAATCACTTAAAAAAGCAAAGCTTTCATCAATAAATCACAACTGCCTCACTTTGGAAGTCTTTGCAAGTCTTTCCCAGTAATATGGATTTATATTTAATTGTTGAACGAGAACATGACAATTCATTGGTACAGATTGGGATTTTTACAATAGTCAAAAGGATTTAATTAATTGTGTAACTCAGTCGAATGGGGTCTCATTATCTCTTAACTTTCTGAATCTGGATAACACATTCTTAATTTTTCGGCGATCAAATAGGAATTTACTTACAAAAGAATATAGGCCAACAATGCAGTTGCCAGTGAAATATGCATATTCATTATCTCAGGATATGTTCATTGGCTGTGGCTGTTCTCATTCGTCTTTGTGAACCAGCGGCGTAGCCAGGCCTTTTTCAGTGGGGGTCGGAACGGGGTGTGGTTTTCCCTTTTCTTTCTTTTATGGGGCACTGTCGGGATTTTTCGTGGGGACCTTGAAAAGTGCCTTTTATAATTAGGCCAAAAAAAAAAAGATGTTGAGTTGCCCTCCACCGACCGACCCAAAAGTGCTGAAATCTCGGGTCGGGTTTTTTTTTTTTTTTTTTTTTTCCCCGTCATTCATAGGCCTATTTATTAATGAAACTTACCGATTTTCTTTGTATAAAACATAATACGTTTGATTTGTGAAATTTTCCACTTTTTTTACCGGTAAATTTACTGGTACCCAAGACTCAATCTACATGTTTTCAAATCGAATGGCCCCGGCCCTCACATGGTGCACTGCCTTCGCACACACTGTGTGCCAACGATTGCGACTCAAATCTACACGTTTTCCAATCGAATGGCTCCCTCACATGTTTTCCACTGGCTTCGCGCACTGTTTTGTATGTCAACGATTGCGACTCAATCTACATGTACACGTTTTCAAATCAAATGGCCCTCACACGTTGTGCACTGGCTCCCCGCACTGTACGTGTGTCAACGATTCCGACTCAATCTACACGTTTTCAAATCGAATGGCCACTCACATGTTGCATGTTGAGCATTGCACGCAATATGGATGAATTTGCTGTGTCAATCACAGCGAAAACTACAACAAAAATGCTTGGGATACTTTTATTCTGAAGCAAAATTTCTTGCTGATAGGTATACAAATGAAAAACATGGTATGTGGTTTCAGTTCCAATGCATTTAAATCTTAAAATGACAGTCAAGGAGGGGAAAAAAAGGAAAAAAAATCCCGACCGACCGACCCCTTCAAATATTTTCACTGGAGGGCAACTCAACAAAATTTGTTTTGGCCTTATACGCACGCGCATTGCTCTGTGTGTGTGTGGAGGAGGGGTACCGGGTGGCGGTCGGCTGGCCTGGAGGATTGGTAAATTTTGAAAATGGCGGTTTGGATTTATGCACGTGGTGAACTTGTCGAAGAATGTGACGACTTTATTCACCAGGAATATACAAAATGTCATCAAGACAACGTACGATACTCCATTGAGGATATAGAATATATAGGTAAGTTAATGTAGTTTTTGTAGGTAGTTGTGACAGTGAAATAAATGGTTTTGTTTTGTCCGTTATGTGAACTTTGAGGTCTCGCGAGCCAGCCTAGCGTAAGTATCGACTCCCGTGGACTCGAGACCTATTCGGAACTGTCTGCGCAATGAATTATGGGAATTGGGTTTTGGGGACAAATGACATGAACAAACGCAGCAAAGAATGCCGTATCTGACCGCCACTTTTTAAGGGTGTTTTGAAAAAAAAACTTTTGCAACCACTAACTGTTACTGTTTAAATAGGCCTAACCAGTTACAAAATCGATTTTTGGGGGTACAGAAAGTGAAAACTATCTTTAAAATCCACATTTATGATGTTTTCGGACTTGATTTCCTCTACAAAAATCCCCCCCCCCCCCGCACCCTTCAGAAAATAGAAGGATCATATTATAGTTGCCACTGCGCATGTACAATGACCGTGTTGGTCACTTATGGGGGAGTTGACAAGATCACACTGACATGACTGAGGAAATCATCATATACCAAAAATACCTGATTTTTCATGAAATAGATATCCTGGAATAATTTTAAGTATATGTCCATCCATATATGTCCATATGTTATTATGTTATCCACCTTACTAGGTAGGTAAGATTACATTATTGGTTATATTGAATGAGAAAAAGTGGCGGTTGGATACAACATTCTACCCCGCCGCTTTTTGCAACAACTAACCAGTTAAAAAATTATTTTGATCGATTTTTGGGGAGTAAAGAAAGCGAAAACTATCTTTAAAATCCATGTTTAAGATGGTTTTCGGACTTTATTTCCCTGCTATAAAAAATCCTCCCTTTCAGAAAATAGAAGGATCCTATTATAGATGCCACTGCGCTTGTACAATGACCGTGTTGGTCACTTATGGGAGAGTTGACAAGATCACACTGACATGACTGAGGAAGTCATCGTATACCAAAAATGCCTGATTTTTCATGAAATAAATATCCGGGAATAATTTGAAGTATATGTCCATCATCGTCCATATGTTTTCTACCTTACTAGGTAGGTAAGATTACATTATTGGTATCACAGGGAACGATTTCATTCAAAAAATTAATTTGCATAGAAAATTAATTATTTTTCTTTCTCTACAGATATTTCTTCATTTGTTTTACATTTGTTTTGTTTGTTAGTTTATTTGTCCGTTTTGTTTTACTTCCCATATCTGACTCTTTGTTTTTCACTAATCTCATAATCTCTTCTTCCAGCCAAAAGCTCCTGGTACCTCTATCCATTCATGTGTAATCCCTCTATTGTCCAGTCCCAGGACCAGTACCGTAATTTCCGGAATATAAGCCGCGGCTTATACGTTGATTTTGACACGGTAAAAGTTGCCTGCGGCTTATACGCGGTGCGGCTTATACGCCGAGGTATGAATCTTGAAGAACAAAACACAATGCACAATTAAGCAAAAATCGTTGGTAAACAGACAGAAACAGAAACCTAAAACCTTTATTGTTCGTAGCGAAAATGGTCTGGTCATTGTCAGTTTTAGTGAGCGGACCTCGATACACACAGATTTATTCAAAACTTCTGAAAAAACCGTTGCAACGTTTAGCGCCAGCGACATCAGAATCCACGACATAGATCGTAGTCTATGCCATGCGTGTACCAGAGAGCCAATGGGAAAATTCGTTATATCGTAGTCTGTGGAAGGAGCCAATAGGAAAATTCGTTACGCGTGGCAGGCGATGAGTCATCGTTTCGTTGGTTGCCGTTGTAGTGATTACATGTACGTTGCGCAGAAAGCAGGCAACCAGCGGGACTACGTTCGACATTCCCGAATGCCGTAAATAGTGATACGGGAACGGAACAGCAAAATAAAAATGGTGCAGAAATTTCGAGATAAATACTCAGAAAGCTACCCAGTTATTGCTGCCACCAAACTTGGGGAACTTAACGCATTTGTAAAATATGCAGCACGGATTTCTGCATTAGCCATGGTGGCCTTAACGATGTCAAGAAACACGTGGAGTTGAAGAAACATCGATCCCATAAGCAGTGCCGTTGATTCCTGTACATGCACATGTATTTCGGACATGCGTAAAATGTGCCAAACTTTACTATTAGTATTACGAATTTTCACTTGTCAAGGTTGGCAGGTATGCTATTGTGTCTCTTTCAATACATTTTGACTCGAACGCAACACAATGACCCCCTTTATGAACCCCCTTGTTGCGAAGTACCGACAGTGAGTGGCGTCCGGCAGGCCTCTGTGTGTGCGGATTATACGCGGTGCGGCTTATATGTTGACGCATGAATCTTGTTTTGGTGATTTTGGGGTAGTGCGGCTTATACACCGCGCGGCTTATATTCCGGAAATGACTCTGCTTCTTGTATCTTCTTCCTCTATCTATTGATGTGTAATCCCTCTATTGTCCAGTCCCAGGACCAGTACATGACTCTGCTTCTTGTATCTTCTTCTTTTGTGTTCATTTCACACCTGACTAACTTCCGCTCACTCTTGTGTTTATGTATGAATGTATGTTTGTATTCCATCCCATTTTTGCCAAAATGCCAAGCTTCATGACCAGCTATCAAGGATTCAGTGTAGGCTTAATGTGTGTAAAGGCCTACTGACTATGGCTATTTATGAATGAAATAAATGAGACTTGTATAACAAAAAACAAAAAGCAGCCACATTTCGTATCAATTTTTAAGCACTCTTCTTCCTCCTGGATTGCAACATTTTGTGTTCGCTTAGACTAAAAACAAACTTGTCCTAATTAGTAAAAATAAAAGGCCTTAAAATGAGTGACTCAGTGTATGTATTATTATGAATACTGCGCCGTTGTTTTATTTGAATGTCAAAATCATTAATTTTGTAATTATTATTTTCATGCAGTAGTAGTGCACTAACGTGTGCTATGCCGCGCATGCGGTAAACACAATGTATTACATTTTTCTGCCCATTCGCAGTTGGCAGAATGTTGCAGTATCCACTGTTCACAAAAGGAACGATCCTTTGGATCGCGAGTATGCTCGCGTGTGCCCAGTCGAACGTTCCGCTGGGCATACAGCTCCATTTATCGGGACCGCTTATGATGCTCGGGATCGTCATGTTCCCAATGGACCGCTCTGGTATTCCCAGCGGAACGGACTATCCGTTCCGACTTTTGAAACGCTCCCTAAGGTTCCATAATAAGTAAAAACTTTCAACTTTTCCCCAAAAATATCACCCTCCATTGACTTTTTACATATCCTCATACGCAAGGGTACTCATTTTTTCAAAAGCATGAGGTTGTTTTCAAGTCAATGCCAAATTTGTCAAGGCAACACTCCCACCATGCAAAGAGTATCAATAAATAAAAACAAAACTATTGTTCTAAGTTCATGTATACTGTATAGCCTACTTAATGTCTCAAAACTTAGCTTGAAAATTGGTTGCACAATTTTCAAGCTTATTTGAATAAGTTTATCGGATGAGTTATACTGCACCATGCTAACGAAATGCCTTGTGGTGTCAGCAAAAATATCATTGATTTAAAAAAAAATTGTGATGATGTATTTCTCATATTTGTACACTAGCCCCCAGACTATCAAACCAAGCAGTTGTTGTAGTCATTCTGTTAATCCACTTTGGCTGGTGATGGTCTAGGGGAAATTTCAACCCTGCTCTGATGCTGTCAACTTCCTGCCTCAATAAATATTTTATTAATTACCTTTATTTTTTCCTTAATATAGAAAGCTGCTTTGAGTCAGAAAGTCTTCACCAATGATAAGCCGTTTGATTATTTGTGTTCTCAACCTGAATCACAAGTCATCCAATGGATCCAACAAATGAGAAACAATTCTCACATGGAAGCAATGTAAGACGTCATCAGAGGGTCCACACCAATGAGAAACCATTTGTGTGTGACATTTGTGGAACATCCTTCTCACGTGGAAGCAATCTAAGACGTCATCAGAGGGTCCACACCAATGAGAAACCATTTGTCTGTGATATTTGTGGAAAATCCTTCTCACGTGGAAGCAGTCTAAGACATCATCAGAGGGTACACACCAATGAGAAACCATTTGTTTGTGACATTTGTGGAAAATCCTTTTCACGAGGAGCCAATCTCAGACGTCATCAGAGTGTACACACCAATGAGAGACCATTTGCCTGTGATATTTGTGGAAAATCCCTCTCACGTAAAAGCAGTCTAAGATGCCATCAGAGGGTCCACACCAATGAGAAGCCATTTTTCTGTGACATTTGTGGAAAATCCTTCTCACATGGAAGCAATCTAATACATCATCAGAGGGAACACACTAATGAGAAACCATTTGTCTGTGACATTTGTGGAAAATCCTTCTCACAAGGATACCATCTAAGACGTCATCAGAGAGTTCACACCAATAAATGACTTGGGTTGTAACATTGTGCTAAATATCCTGCTCACAAATATATTACCACAGGATCCACCAGTGAGAAACCCTTTGTCTGTGGTTTCTGTAGTAAATCCTTTTTTTCATATAGAAGCAACTAAGTAAGAAGTCATCAGAGGATCCCACACCAATGAAAAAAAACCATTTGTTTGTGACATTTTCTTCATACACTCATAAGCTATTTCTGAGACGATAGCACATTTTTGGATTGATATTTCGTTCATGAAACTTGTCCTATATTTTCATGTAAATTTATTTACATCATTGTTTATTATCATAATTGTTTAACCCTAACCCTGCCAGAAGCAGCACAGTGCATCAGGTGGAAAAGTCTGATGCATTCAGCTGTCAACACCAGTGCATAAGCAGCCAAGTCTGAGGCTATTGAGAACTGGTCCCATTGAACAATGCCAGAGTTGTATCCTGCTGCGTTTTGTGACCACAGACTCTGAGGCAGTTCGACCTTGAGATTTGTGACCAGATGGATCTTGCTGCACTCTGCAGCCAAGTCACTTTGACAAACGATGCAATGTGATGCGTCTGGCAGGGTTTCTAGCCAAAATACCCTGGAGGGTTAGGGTTAATTTAATACATTTTACTATTTTGTGTTTTTATAGAATGTATATTGTATAAACAGGTCTTCTGTTACAGTGTCTTCTATATACAGAGATGCCAACATTACAAATTGAAAAACAGTAATTCGGCACGGTGCGTCTGCCTCGGACACGAAAATACCCAAATTACCCCCTTTTCAAACCTCACACTCGAGGCTTTACATTTTTATAAATTGTAAAAATTGATACAAGGATCGTACAATTGTAATTGGACTCAATAAATCGTAAAAATTACGCCCAAATCGTAAATGTTGGCATCTCTGTATATACCCAGCAAGTATACCAATACTGGGTGTTCAAACACTATGAATAACTGTACCATGAAATAAATAGTTGACAGCAATTTCATGATGACACAACACTGTGAAAATGCCATGAAATACTCTTGGAATTTCTTCACAGTGAAAACGCTGTGAAAACGACATGAACTTCTTGTGGCAGTTTTGGGGCAGGTCATTAATTCTCAAGATCTCCGTGAATTTGCCGTGAAATCACTGTGAACATTATTGCTAATATCCGAGAGGAAGAGACACCATGAAATTGCTGTGAAATCATGGTGAACTATTACTTCACGGCAAAACGGAATTTCAGGGCATAATTTCAGGGTAAAGTTATTCATAGTGAAATAACACCAATGGTGTCAACTTTATTCTTCCACTGTGTTTATATTGGGCTAACTGACCAATATGCCCCAAAAGTCTCCGTTTTCTGGTCATAGGTCGACTTCAAAATGGTGTATTGACTTGTTTTTCCTTTTCCTTTTTTGGTAATCTTTTTTTTGCCACAAATATGTAATACATGTATACACGGGAACCAAATTTCCCATACAAGTATGGTGGCTAAGAGAAGCCTCACAAAATGTTCATACCCCAATCTGAAAAAGTCATTTAAAACATAGCACGGCAGAATTCCATTCAATCCAGTAATTTTGGCTGCAATTGGACATCGTTTCATAGCAAAAAAATAATAATAATTAAAAATGGAGATTGTTTGCCCTAATAGGCCAATAATGACCTCTAAATGAACGAGGGTCTATTCACTGGCAAGACTAGTGCTTCACGGCTGTCTCGTTAACATGAGTTGTGCAAAATTTAGTTCCAACAAGACTATAGTGCTTCTCTGTGTAAGCTTTACTTTGAATCAAGGTACATGTTAAACAACCAACCTGAATAAGTTTTCAGCTCAATGTGTTTAAAAGTATACAAGTCATGAAAAGTAAATGTGCATATTTTGTTGAGTTTTCTGAATTCTCTGAAATGAAAGCACATTAAAAAGAATATTTTGTTTCCAGGATAACTGTTACCTTTTACCAACTACACATCAAGTTTAGCTTTCAAATAATTATCCCCACCAGTAGGCAATGGAAAGTTGTCATATTTTCAAAATGATGTTTTCCTTTAAAGCTAAGGTATAGGATTGGTAATTACAAAATTACCAAATGTTCAAATTCTAATGTAAAACTTACTTTGTGTAAAGCTGATGGTATGAATCTCCCCTAGAAATTATTTTATCTGCTGTAATAACTTAGAAAAGTGAAATAATTTCCAATTTGAATTTAGGAAAGACTACCGGTACTCTTTCCTAAATTCTGCATAACAACAATGCATTTAACAATTTTTGTGTTTTTGCTTAAACTTTCATAGGATTGTTTTTAATGTATGTGTCAATATCTTGATTCAAAGAGAGTAAGCATACTCATAGAAGCAGTTTTGCCGACATTACCAATGTAGTACCTTCCCTTCAATGTATATCTTGATTCAAAGAGAGTAAGCATACTCATAAAATCAGTTTTGCCAACATTACCAATGTTGTACCTTCCCTTCAATGTATATCTTGATTCAAAGAGAGTAAGCATACTCATAGAAGCAGTTTTGCCAACATTACCAATGTTGTACCTTCCCTTCAATGTATATCTTGATTCAAAGAGAGTAAGCATACTCATAGAAGCAGTTTTGCCAACATTACCAATGTTGTACCTTCCCTTCAATGTATATCTTGATTCAAAGAGAGTAAGCATGCTCATAGAAGCAGTTTTGTCAACATTACCAATGTTGTACCTCCCCTTCAATGTATATCTTGATTCAAAGAGAGTAAGCATACTCATAGAAGCAGTTTTGCCAACATTACCAATGGTGTATATACCTTCCCTTACAATCTCATCTGGACGGTTCACTCCCTCCCCCAGCAAGCCAAGACCTGAGTTTTGCCATACCTAATATTAAACTTCTAAAAGCATTATGTACCAAACTTTTATTTTGATCTTATTGTCTACATTTGTCTGTCTTCACTTTTTGACTCCCTGGAACAATTTTCCTTATAATTCAAAAATCCATATTGAGCTGTACTACCAGCACTTGCATTATTTTCATTATTTTAAATTTAAAAAAAAAGATTTTTAATTTATTTTATTTATTAATTTTTGTTTAGGGTGGGGGCATGGAAGCCAATGTGCCGACTGATTAACTAGCAGCAATAAAAATGAAACACCTTCAAAATCGCTAGACGAGGGTATATGTGAGAAAATATTTATGTGGGGCTCAGTGCGGAAATATTTTTGAAGGGGGGGGGGTAGGCATTTCAAACCACCTCTGCAAAAAATAAATAAATAAATACAAGCCTGCTTTGATGGCTTGAATGAGCGGTTTATTGTCGACTGAAAATCGATATTTACATCTCTGTATACTACCAATGTGCCTCTATTTTGGTTGACCCATTTCATTTCAGCCATGTAACTGTCTCAGAATAATGACCACTCCCCTGTCTCCTATTTGACATAGATGTTTCCCTCAGTAATTGTATCAGTTATAATTTTTCGAATCACTTAAAAAAGCAAAGCTTTCATCAATAAATCACAACTGCTTCACTTTGGAAGTCTTTGCAAGTCTTTCCCAGTAATATGGATTTATATTTAATTGTTGAACGAGAACATGACAATTCATTGGTACAGTGGGTTTGTTTTGTCCGTTGGTGAACGCTGAGGTCTCGCGAGCCAGCCTAGCGTAAGTATCGACTCCCGCCGGACTCGAGACCTATTCGGAATTGTCTGCGCAAAGAACAATGGGAATTGGGTTTTGGGGACAAATGACATGAACAAACGCAGCAAAGAATGTCGTATCTGACCGCCACTTTTTAAGGGTTTTTTGAAAAAAAGATTGTTTTGCAACCACTAACTCACTGTTAGGCCTAACCAGTTACAGAAAGCGAAAACTATCTTTAAAATCCACTTTTATGATGTTTTCGGACTTGATTTCCTGTCTACAAAAATCCTCCCCTTCAGAAAATAGATTAGAAGGATCCTATTATAGTTGCCACTGAGCATGTACAATGACTGTGTTGGTCACTTATGGGGAGTTGACAAGATCTGAGTGAGATGACTGAGGAAGTCATCGTATACCAAAAATGCCTGATTTTTCATGAAATAAATATCCTGGAATAATTTGAAGTATATGTCCATCATCATCCATATGTTCTCCACCTTACTGGGTAGGTAATATTACATTAGGCCTTTCACAATTGATTGTGAGTTTCCTGTTGCCGCGCGCGTCCGAAATTGGCACCGCGTCAAATATTTAATTATTTAATTTGATTTAATTATTCTACAATTTCGCCTTTGAAAACTGACTTTCATCACAAAATTTTGCGATATTTATACCTGATATTCACGGTCCGTGTTTTCCAAGTTAGATCTGCTTGAAAATGTAGTCTCTTTTACATACCACAACTGTCGCAGTTGAATAAAAAGCGCTCGTATAATTGAATGAAAGCGTATGTCGTGTAGCAGCATACATGTACATGTACATGTACATGTACATCATCAATCTACAACGCACGCTCCGAGTGTGATGCCGTCTTGAGCAGAGACTATGCACGCAAAATCTCAAAATCTGACGTGCCGTCGTGCCATGCATGCGGGCCGGGCGGGCGGCGCACATGGTCGGCCGGACATTCTGGGATCTAGTGTATGTACGGGCCGCGCCGGGCTAGTACAGTTGTGTCCACGTCGCATTGAACATTTTGCATCACCCTTCAGCGGATCCAGAACTTGAGTAAGTATTTGAAAATAATTTAGTATCCTGTTTCTTAAACAGTCACGAGCTTGAGATAGTAACAAAAACAAATGATTAAACAGGGGGAAATGAACGAGCAGTTTGGGAGCGGCAGCGTTTACCACCTCCATATGGTTTAACACAGGGTAGTTTTCGTTTTGCGGCCTCACTGATTTGAATGGCCGCCTGGCAGTTTTTCCAGCAACATATTTGGCCGCCTCGCACGTAAAAAATGGCTATACATAAAATTAAAATAAGAACTTCAGTATTTACTGTGTATTCTGTAAGAAGTTTCGGAAGTTTCTTGTTCGTCCTTGTTTGTGTTTCTGCCATATTAATTTAAATACTTGCACTTTCAAATCTACTTCGGTTCCGACGTACATTTACGTACGTACATTAGTGCCTTACCTGAAAGATATCAAAAGTTAAAGATGTTTAAGACACTTCATTATTATGTACATGTATGTTAATTTGAAGTCCGCACAGTTTTGTCTTTCGTTTTGGCCCATAAAAGTTATTAAAACTTACCCCAAAACAGTATGATTGTTTTCTCTTTGCAATTCTTATTGATGTTTGCAAATTGTTTTGTTTTTAAACAGGTTTACTGGGTATAAAAAACACTTTATATTCACATGCTCTGATGCGCAGTGGTAGTGATAGTTTTTTTTTTAAAGGGTCAAAAACATCAAATTTCGCAAATGTGAATTTCAAAACAATAGAAGCAATGGGTTCATTTGATCCTTCAACAACCCCTAAATTTAAATTGTAGTGATCAAAAACGTATATTAACTCCTAGGTGCAAGTTCGCGCTACCCCTGCTGCTGCTGCATAATTATTGTAAATGTAAAGGAGCAAATTGTGTTAATACGGGTAAGTCACACATGAAAAACATACAAATACATGTACTAAGAAATATTTATTTCACACATAAAAATTATGATTACAAAATTACTAGTCCTTTATTAAGTATGAAGCCTGTACCATGTAAGAGAACACTACAGTATGGTGTTAAAATGCAATAGTAACCTGCTTGTGCCAGTCAAAACCCCAAAGTATCGCGATATAAATGGCAGCCGCCACAAAAAGTTAACCGCCTGAAAATAATTAATAATTAATAATTAAAAGTGACCTCGTCCATTTTTTAAAACCTTAAACAGGAAACTCACAATTAAATGTGAGTGGCCTTATTGGATATATTTAATGAGAAAAAGTGGGAGTCGGATACAACATTCTACCCCTTCTTCCAGCCAAAAACTCCTGGTACCTCTATCCATTCATGTATGTGTAATCCCTCTATTGTCCAGTCCCAGGACCAGTACCGTAATTTCCTGCGTATAAGACGCTCGGTGTATAAGGCGCATTACCCCAGAATTGGGGGAATGTGATTAAAGTGTCAACGTACAAGGCGCACCGCCGTATAAGGCGCACCATGACCGCTCAGTAGTGCAGTGCATGCCAGAAGCGCTATAGCATGACCATGCCGCCGCCGCCACCACCACGCGTGCGTCGTACTAGGAAAGTAGTCTGGTTGCGGCCCAAGTGATCCCGCGGTGTTGTGCGTAATACACTGATTAATAATCGAGGTGAAAAACAGACACGGCAAAAGTTGACAACCTTGCACACATCGCATAGAGACTTAGTCATTAGAAAGCATTGTAGATAAAAATGCGCGATCGTGTACGATGTTGGGCATGCTATTTTTAGAAACAGGGGAATTCTGCTTTTGGTACGTCACACACGAGTGAGGTCTTTCGTGAGTATTATTTACGGTGAATGAATGCATGAAAATCTTGCGCTAACGACCTTCATTGGAAAACACGGCCGCTTTGTTAGGTTGTTGAGGTCCACCGAAAGTTACACAAGCGGTAATCATCACTTTGATCTCAAGCGACACCAGATAAGGCGCACCGTTAGATAAGACGCAGTGACGTTTTCGTACCTTTGAAAGTCAGATAAGCCGCGTCTTATACGCAGGAAATTACGGTACATGACTCTGCTTCTTGTATCTTCTTCTTTTGTGTTCATTTCACACCTGACTAACTTCTGCTCACTCTTGTGTTTATGTATGAATGTATGTTTGTATTTTGTCCCATTTTGCCTTTCAGAAAGAACCTGTTATGTTTGATATATAAGGCCATAACCATTATTTTGCAATTTCAAAGAAAAATTTCCATAAGGTCGATCATAATACGTAAAAACTTTCAAATATCACCCCATTGACTTTTTACATATCCTAATGCAAAGAGTATCAATAAATAAAAATAAAACAATTATTGTTCTAAGTTCATGTATACTGTTTACTTAATGTCTCAAAACTGAGCTTGAAAATTGGTTGCACAATTTTGAAGCTTATTTGAATAAGTTTATAGGATGAGTTATACTCCACCATGCCAAAGAACTGCCTTATGGTGTCAGCAAACAAATCATAGATTTTGTTTTAAATTGTGCTGATGTGTTTCTTATATTTGTACACTAACCCCCAGACTTTCACACCAAGGAGATGCAGTAGTCTTTCTGTCAATCCACTAGCCCAAGGCTCTAGGGGAAATTACCAACCCTGCTCTTATACTATCGACTTCCTGCGGCTGCCTCAATAAATATTTTATTTTATACCTATACTTTTTTCTTAATATAGAAAGCTGCTTTGAGTCAGAAAGTCTTCACTAATGACAAGCCGTTTGATTATTTGGATCTAACAAATGAGAAACAATTCTCACAGAGAAGCAATCTAAGACGTCATCAGAGGGTACACACCAATGAGAAACCATTTATTTGTAACATTTGTGGCAAATCCTTCACCCAAGAAAGCTCACTAAGAATGCATCAAATTGTCCACACTAAAAAGAAACCATTTACCTGTGACATTTGTGGAAAATCCTTCTCACGTGGAAGCAATCTAAGACGTCATCAGAGGGTCCACACCAATGAGAGTCCATTTGTCTGTGACATTTGTGAAAAATCCTTTTCACAAGGAAGCAGTCTAAGACGTCATCAGAGGGTACACACCAATGAGAAACCATTTGCCTGTGACATTTGTGAAAAATCTTTCTCATATGGAAGCCATCTAAGATTTCATCAGAGGGTACACACCAATGAGAAACCATTTACCTGTGACATTTGTGGAAAATCCTTTTCACAAGGAAGCAATCTAAGATGTCATCGGAGGGTACACACTAATGAGAAACCATTTACCTGTGACATTTGTGGAAAATCCTTCTCACGTGGAAGCAATCTAAGATGTCATCGGAGGGTACACACCAATGAGAAACCATTTACCTGTGACATTTGTGGAAAATCCTTCTCATGTGGAAGCAGTCTAAGATGTCATCAGAGGGTACACACCAATGAGAAACCATTTGTCTGTGACATTTGTGGAAAATCCTTTTCACAAGGAAGCAATCTAAGATGTCATCGGAGGGTACACACCAATGAGAAACCATTTACCTGTGACATTTGTGGCAAATCGTTTTCACATGGAAGCAGTCTAAGATGTCATCAGAGGGTACACACCAATGCGAAGCCATTTGTCTGTGACATTTGTGGAAAGTCCTTCTCACATGGAAGCAATCTAAGATGTCATCAGAGGGTACACACCAATGAGAAACCATTTGTCTGTGACATTTGTGGAAAATGCTACTCACATGGAAGCCATCTAAGACGTCATCGGAGGGTACACACCAATGAGAAACCATTTGTCTGTGACATTTGTGGAAAATCCTTCTCACGTGGAAGCAGTCTAAGATGTCATCGGAGGGTCCACACCAATGAGAAACCATTTGTCTGTGACATTTGTGGAAAATCCTTCTCACATGGAAGCAATCTAAGACGTCATCAGAGGGTCCACAGCAATAAATGACTTGGATTGTAACATTGTGCTAAATATCCTTCTCACAAATAAATTACCACAGGATCCACCAGTGAGAAACCCTTTGTCTGTGGTTTCTGTAGTAAATCCTTTTTTTCATATGGAAGCAACTAATTAAGAAGTCATCAGAGGATCCACACCAATGAAAAAAAAAAAATTGTTTGTGACATTTTCTTCATACACTCATAAGCTATTTCTGAGACAGTAGCACATTTTTGGATTGATATTTCGTTCATGAAACTTGTCCTACATTTTCATGTAAATTTATTTACATCATTGTTTATCATCATAGTTGTTTATTTTAATACATTTTACTATTTTGTGTTTTTATAGAATGTATATTGTATAAACAGGTCTTCTGTTACGATGTCTTCTATATACCCAGCAAGTATACCCATCCAATACTAGGTGTTAAAATAACACCAATGATGTCAACTTTATTCTTCCATGGTGTTTATATTGGGCAAGCTGACTAATTGGCCACAAAAAAAAGTCGCAGGTTTCTGGTCATAGGTCGGCTTCAAAATGGGTGCGGTGATGCGCTTTTTACTTTCAGTAATATTTTTTTTTGCCACAGGGAAATATGTGATACATATACACACACGGATCAAATTTGCCATGTACAAAGTATGGTGGATAAGAGAGGCCTCACAAATCGGGCAAACGTTCATACCCCAATGTGAAAAAGTTGTTTAAAACACAGCACGGCAGTATTCCAATCAATCCAGCAATTTTGAAAAAAGGAAAATCAAAAATGCTGATGCGCTGAGACTTTTTTTGACCTAATGGGCCAATGATGTCCTCCAAGTCAATGCGTATACAAGTCATGATAAGTAAATGTGCATATTTTTTGAGTTTTCTGAAATCTCTAAAACGAAAACACATCAAAAAGAATATTTTGTTTTCAGGATAACTGTTAACCCTCTTGCTACTACAAGGGTCAAAATCAGTCAAAATGTTGATATACTTGCCAAGGTATATCTAATACACTTAAAGGGGCAGTATTGTCACGATCAGAGCAGACTTTTAACAGGGCATGTAATCGATGTCCAAGTTTAAGATTAAACATAGTGGTAATATGACCTTATCATGTTGGGTATTATGGCAGTCACTGAGTTAATCTAAAACAAGCATTCCGATTCCATGCCCTGTTGATTGTGACGATACTGCCCCTTTAAAAGTCAAACACTGTCAAACCTCACGTGTAGTGAGTACATTTACAGGTCAAAATGAGTCAACCGTTTTTTTTTAATAGTAAAAGCATTGTCTTGTATTGTTCAGGGTGGTCAAAATGACAGTAAAAACCAGTCAAAAATGACCCCTGTGTGCACATTTGGGTCAACAGTCATAACAGTCAGTTGACTGATTTTGACCTCTGTAACAACTTTCCACTATAGTGCAGCTATACTAGCAGGGTTACTTTTTGCAAAGTACATATCAAGTTTAGCTTTCAAATAATTATCTCCATAAGTAGTAAGCTTGGGCGATAACACAATGATATCGAATATTGCAATACCTTTTTTATTCGATTGTGATATCAAGAACCTTTTTAACTTATCGATATATCGGCAAATCACGATTATAAAAATATATCGCGATTAAAAAAGAATTGCCATTGTCAGCCAAGTCAGAAATTCCATGGAAACAAAATTAGAACAGTCTTTTCATGCACGCTCTGCAAACAAATTTTATTGTGATGCTTGTACAGTTGTAGAGGGGTACATACCTGTGGTTATTGGTAGGGCTGTGCCGGGTATCCGGATACCCGACCGAAACTGTCATTACCCGGTTCAATTTTTCGGTTCCAATTACCCATAAATGACTTTTTAAAATTCGGACTTAACGTTTGAGCGGATTGAACAGAAATCTGTCATTCTTGAACAATGTAAAGTTTACACTTTTACAGACAATTATCTTTAAATTCAAAAGATTACACTCCAATAAAGCCTTTGTAATATTTTACAAATGAGACATTTCCATACACTTTTCTCCAACTGTTTGTAATACACTGTATCGAATCATTAAGACTGCAAAGGGTATGGCAGCAAGGCTGCTTCAAACAGCTTATCAAACCAGCAGCTCAGGAGGGAATGTTTGCCTAATTGTTTTACTTTAATAAAAACGACACAGTAAAGAAAAGATTGATTTAAGTATGGTATCCTCTGTCACTTTTGTTACCATTTACAGTACATGTATTTGTACACCACAGGAGGCATGTTTTCAATAAAAATGAAAACGTCTATCCGGGTATCCGAAGTTTCCTGATTTCAGGTATCCGGTTCCAAAAATATCCGAAAACGCACACCACTAGTTATCGGCTATAAAGCAGTCATGCATGAATGAAAAAATAATCGCAATATTATCAAAAAATTTATATAAGTGTTACTTTTTGCAAACTACACATCAAGTTTAGCTTTCAAATAATTATCCCCACCATGGGCTGTTTTTGTAGCGGCAATGGAAAGTTGTCATTTTGTTTTCAGGATGACTATTACTTTTTGCCAACTACACATCAAGTTTAGCTATCAAATAATTATCCCCACCAGTAGGCAATGGAAAGTTGTCATATTTTGTTTTCTGGATGACTATTACTTTTTGCCAACTACACATCAAGTTTAGCTTTCAAATAATTATCCCCACCAGTAGGCAATGGAAAGTTGTCATATTTTGTTTTCAGGATGACTATTACTTTTTGCCAACTACACATCAAGTTTAGCTTTCAAATAATTATCCCCACCAGTAGGCAATGGAAAGTTGTCATATTTTGTTTTCTGGATGACTTACTTTTTGCAAACTACACATCAAGTTTAGCTTTCAAATAATTATCCCCATGAGTAAACAATGGAAAGTTGTCATATATTCAAAATGATGTTTCCCTTTAAAGCTAATTACAAAATTACTAAATGTTCAAATTCTAATGTAAATCTTACTTTGTGTAAAGCTGATGGTGTAAATCTCCCTAAGAAATTATTTTATCTGCTGTAACTTTTTAGAAAAATGAAATGATTTCTAGTTTGAATTTAGGAAAGAGTAACAACAATGCATTTTCACTATTTTCGCATTATAGACACAATGTAGTAAGCTTAAACTTTCATAGGTTGTTTTTTTAATGTATGTGTCAATATCTTGATTGAAAGAGACTAAACATAGTCATAGAAGCAGTTTTGCAAACATTACCAATGGTATACATGTATACTTTCCCTTTAATAGATATCTTGATTCAAAGAGAGTAAGCATGCTCATATTGGCTTAAGCAGTTTAGCCAACATTACCAATGTATATTCCCTTTAATTGATTCAAAGAGAGCATAATTTGTCAACATTACCAATGATGAACTCTAATATATTTTTATTCAAAGAGAGTAAGCATACTAACAGAAGCAGTTTTGTACCTTTCCTTTATTTCGATCTTATTGTCTACATTTGTCTGTCTTCAATTTAACTCCCTGGAACAATTTTTTGTTATTATTCAGCAATCCATATCGAGCTATACTACCAGCAATGGCATTATTTTTATTAATTTTTATTTTTATTTTAAAATTTGATTTTAATATTTGGGGGATGGAAGCCAATGTGCTGACTGACTTACGCAGCATTAACAAATTAAACACCTTCAAAATCGCAGGACGAGGTGGGTAGATGTGAGAAAATATTGAGGTGGGGCTATAAAGTGTGGTAATATTTTTGAGGGGGGGGGGTAGGTGTTTTATCCCTACTATACTACAATGTGCCTCTATTTTGGTTATGACCCATTTCGTTTCAGCCATGTAACTGTCTCGGAATAATGACCACTATTATTCAAACAAGCACATCATAAAAGCCTCCCCTCTCCAATTGTATTAATAAAAATGCCCCCACGGCTCCAATGGGACATAGATGTTTCCCTCAGAATATGTATCAGTTTAAACAATAATCATTTTTCGAATCACTTAAAAGTAAAGTTTTCATCACAACTGCCTCACTTTGGAAGTCATTCCCTTTAATATGGATTTATATTTAATTGTTGAACGAGAACAGCTTGAGTTTGGGATGTTTACAATAGTCAAAAGAATTTATTCAATTGGGTAACTCAGTCGAATGGGGTCATTGTCTCTTCACTTTCTGAATCTGAATAACGTTAATACGTCGGCTCAATCAAACAGAAATTCCTTACACAACAATATAGGCCTACAATGTAGTCACCAGTGAAATATGCATATTCATTATCTGAGGATATGTTCATTGGCTGACTGTTCTCATTCAACTTTGTCAACACGTCACTGGTTTCTTATTCAAATATTAAACAAGCTCTTAAAAATGCAAATCACTTTCTTTCATAGAAAAACATAGCATCACGTGCCCTCTTGGATCCTGCGCTTGCGCGGTGCCTTTTATATCCGCATGCGCACGCGCACTGCAGTGGGGTGTTCCGAAAAAATTACACGACGATCTGCATTATGCAGGTTTCAATGAGGACGGCCATCTTGAATGTATGAAAAACAACTTGCGCAATTTTACGATCTACAGTGCAAAGTACACTTTCGATAGGGTTCTGACCAAGAGTTCTTCCTGTTCGTATACCTGTAAAGTTTGCACTGAATTTTCTCCCTTTTTTACCTGTCTTCGTTGGCTGAACCGAGTAAATGCAGGCACTGTAACTTTTTAACTGCCTCTTGGAGAAACGATTTTTGCTGAAAGATGTCTAAAAAAGGAGGGAAAGAATGTTGTATCCGACCGGCACTTTTTAAGGGCTTTTTCAATTTTTTTGCAACTACTACCCAGTTAAAAAAATAATTCTGTTTTTGGGGTACAGAAAGCAAAACTATCTTTAAAATCCACTTTTATGATGGTTTTCAGACATTATTTCCCTTCTAAAAAATCTTCCCCTTCAGAAAATAGAAGGATCCTATTATGTTACCACTGCGCAACTACAATGACCGTGTTGGTCGATCACAACGGGGGAGTTGACAAGATAAGACTGATGAGGAAGTCATTGTATACCAAAAATGCCTGATTTTTCATGAAATAAATATAATGGAATAATTTGAAGTACATATGTCCATCATCATCCATATTTTCTCCACGTTACTGGGTAGGTAAGATTACATTATTGGTTATATTGAATGAGGAAAAAGTAGTGGTTGGATACGACATTCTACCAAAAAGGAGGATTTCCCCGACATTTCTCAGAGCAATGGCCAATTTGTGTACAAAATTTTCATGTCATGCTGAATAATGCACATGAACATGAGCAAAGACCTTGGGGTCGAACATCTATTGCACGGCAGAACACGGCTCTTTAAATTGCCTGCACTGTAAGTAAAGTCCTGTCACCCTTGCGTTTGATAATGATGGAATCTCCAATAAGACAAAAACAAATTCAACAAAGCTGCATTTCTTCTTTGAATATTCGACCCCCCAAAAAGCCCAATCGAGTATTCAGTTATTCGGCATAGATCTTGTCATTGAAAATAATTCCCCATATGATAAGGTGCTGTATAAATGAGCCAGTAATTTTTGATCATAATGTTTATCTTAAACTAGGACACTGATTCCATGCCCTGTTGAAATTAAGTCTGCTCTGATCGTGACAATATTGTCCCTTGAAACGGAATGTACAACATTGGCAATTACCAGATTATCAAATTCACAAACTATTATATCATATAAAAGTTACTTGGTGTAAATTTGGTACAAGTATCCATCTTCCTGAGAAAGTATTCCAACTGAAGTGCTTTCATCTTAGAAAAAAATAAATTTACCAATAATTTTTTAATGCTAACCACCCCGTATCCTGCAAAATCCTCCAAGGGGCACGTTTGGGGGAAAATTCAGCACTGTTCGAAACTGGTACTTTCACCTCTTAAAATGGGACAAAATCACTACCTGGCAAGAAGTACAGGCCATAAGAAGTGCTGAATATGAAAATTCAATGAAAATGCATTGTGTTTTTTGAAGATAGGGGCACATGTTTCCAAAAGTGCACTCTGATGGATTTTGGATGATTCAGGAAGGTTCCTAGCCAGAATACCTAGAGGGTAAGGGTTAAAGGAAAGAGTTCATTTAATTAACAAACAAAAATCAAAATATTATAACATTTAAGATTAAAAAATATTTTTAGTGTAAAAATGTGGTGGGCCAATGTTTAATACTGTGGGCTTCATGGAAAAGACATCACTGTACTCGTTATTAGGCCAACACTGAGTTCACGCTGATTAATAAATTCATTTATTCAATTTATTACTCTTTATCCATGCCCCTGGACAATTATTATGTGAAATGACTTATTTGAAAGTTATTTGCTTCCTTTCTCTCTCTGTAAACTGTAAATTATTGTTTGTTTTATTTTTATATATATAGAGAGAAAAATAACTTGTTATGGTTTCTTGTCATAGACCAGTGTATATTTTGAGCCTGGCACAGTTTCACCTTTAGGGCTCTTTTGTAAACATGTGATGTCATTGGTCACATTATTTATACTCAATTAAAAAAACTGGTCAAAATAGGTAATGAAATGATTTGTATGTTTTTAACATAGATGATGCACCAGCAAGGAGATTCAACCTTCAAAATTCTGTAACTGCTAGCGAAAATCCAGGCACCCACTGCAGGCTCATCAGAGGCAGCTCACAGCTAATGGTATTCCTGACATTATCGGTAAGTTTTTATAAAAGCAAATAATACCCGACTGAAATTTTTGCTTGGATTGTTCTTGAAAAGGCCAATGAAAGTTGATTATATAGTCAAACAATCTCAGAAAATTGATGAGGGAATTTGGTTTCATTATTTATTTTAAGGGAATAAAAGTTTGTCACAGGGTCTTGACCTCGGGATGAAGACAGAGGATCATGGTCACGGGTGATAAAGGACGGAAACAAAAGCACTGACCTTTTTTTGCCTGTAGCCTTATCCCTGAGGTCTGTATCCTGCATTCATAAATGCCAAAGATAGTTTAACAAATCTGATTGGAGAAAACTTAATCTATAGAGGTGTATTAACGGATGGTAAAGACATGGCTTATCAAAATTCGAGTAACATGTAGAGTATGTGACGGCTGTTTGCCAGCTGTTCTATTTAGCCGTCATGTGATGTGCATTTGAACCAATCACAATGATAGTTTTCATCATGCTTACTCATGTTCTTTGAAAGTGTTTCATATGACCCCAAAATGTAAATTTGCTCATTTCTACTGGCTTTTTTCAACAAACTTAAAAAAAAAAAAAAAATTGTGGACATTTACTACAGTAGTGGGTTTACCTGAAGTAATTAGATTATTGGCATTTTCAAATAAAGAATAAAATAATTTTAGGTGTTAAAATTGACCTGGTTTGTTAATTAAGAAATATTTCAGTCGAATCATTATTCATGTATACCAACATTTTTAGAAATGTTATTAGACAAGATGTTAGCATGATCATACATGTAAATATTGCTTGGAATTGATGCTTCAATTGAGCACACTTCATGTCCCACAAATGAGGAGTCCAAAATGTGTTGTGACACGATCTACACGTTCAAAACTATTATGCAGTATAAAGGGATTGAGTGTGTCATGCATTGTGCATTTATATGTAGCATATATATTGTGCCAATGTGCCATCTACAATTACAAGAATTATCTTCATGTATGTCAAAGAAGTGAAGATTCAAGGCTGAAGTTTGTGCCATTACTCTAGGGATTGAGATTTCTTACTGTTGACAATAAATTAGTGATGGGACGGTCAACCAAGCAAAACTGCAGTAACCTTTAAGTTTTCGAACCAATAATTAAAAAATATTACCAGCAATTTTGGAACAATTTGCCATCCATTTAGTTGTTGTAGACTTTCTTGTTTGCTGCATTGGTTATTAAACAATCATTGTGGAAGTTTATTGATGATTTTTGATACACATTGTGCCATTTGCTGACAATCTAGTTAGTGTGGCTGTCAGGTGCCGGCTTTCGGTTAACCGACCATTAGGGGTGACGATATTCATTTTTTTGATAGTCGATTATCGACGGCCATTAACGACATGGACACCAAAATAACTTTTACATGCAAATTCTCAGGGAAGTTGCGTAGGTAATAATCAGTTACTCCAAACAGTTGCTCCCGAAAACGAGCCGATTTTTGCTGCTCCAGGAGAGTGCACCACATGATCCTGGGACTAGCCTTTAGTTATAAGGCCCACATGGCAACCAGTAGATAGCACAAGGCACGAAAAAAGACCATGTATGCAAGTAGTGAGAACATGAGCGGTGCTGCGATGTGATTTTGAACTTCGTTGACATCACCGTATAATGACATGAAATTTGGAGACAATTTATCACTCCGGTGATATTTTGACTAAAAAGAATGATATTAATTTGATATCGGCTATTTTTTGGAATATCAACTATATTTTTGGAATATTGTCAATATTTCGATATCTTCAAAACCATTACCGATTTAGCCGATATTTTTTTAAATATCGTATCGTTATATTATCATGATATTGTCCACATGATCTGTTTACATACATTGTACATGCATTGATCATAGTACATTTACAAAATCGTACAATTTTCCTAATGCTTAGAATGTCAAAATGTTATTAAAATAGTGATTAAAATATAGTACTTGCTCGGTATTCAATGACATGCACAGTAAGTGTGGTACACAATGAAGGCAGGTGACACTCAATATTGTCAACCATCAATAATCCAAATAGCCCTCAAACTCAAATCATTTAATATTTCCTTTACAAGTAACACCATGTGTTTATCTCAAGTAACGTGAAGCTGAGGTACAGGTTCTGAAAAGAACCGTATCGTACAACTCGTATCTCAACCTTCGTTAAGTGAGAAAGGTTCAAGGGAGAACCAATTTCGGGCAACTCGTTTTTCTCTACTGTCGCTAAGTGAGAAATATGGTTCAGGGAGAACCATGGGGACTTCACGGGTTAATATGGTTCAGGGAGAACCATGGGGACTTCACGGGTTATTCTCAACGTTTCGATTAGCCTGCTCTAATCTTCAGGAGAATGAAGAGGTTTGCCGATGCAACTCCTTAAGTAGTATTTGCTGGGATTATGTGTAGAATGGGAAGTGTTCCGATTGGTGCTACTGTTGTGTGATGTGTTGTGATTGGTTGCCACCGTGGCATTGTTCTTGTTGTGTGTGTTTCCTGCTGTGTGTGATTTGCCTGCTCGCTGAGGCGTATCAGTTGACAGTGGGGTGTGGGTGTTGGTGGATGGTAGGATTGAATGCCAAATGTTGCTGATGAAATAGCCGATGACCTGGGGGACAGTGTCATGTTTATGAATCTCAATAGCCTCTCTGATACGACGGGTGTACCAGTGCTTTTCCGGAGCTATGATCTTTGCATTCTGCCAGTCAATGATATGGTCCAAATCGGTGGAGTGTTTGATGATCGCAGATTTGTCACATTCCCCTCTGCGGCCGTGGGCCTTGTGTTCCTTGAGCCTGGTCGTAAGGTCTCTGCCGGTCTCGCCAATGTACACTTTCCCACAAGTGCAAGGAATTCGGTAAACCCCAGCTTGACGGCTGGGATCATGTCTGTCCTTGTGGGTGTGTAACTTCGTTTCCAACTTGTTTCGAGTCCGGTAGTAGACCTTAATGTCAGCTTCCCTCAGGATACGCTGAATCTTGTGTGAAGTGTGGCCGATGTACGGTAGCACGGCAATGGGTTTTTCGGTTGCGTCAGAGGATCGTGGAGCGTTCCTATTCGGGAGGAACTTATGCTTATCAGGTCTGTACCCATTGTCTCTTAACACGGCGTTAAGATGTTTCAACTCGGATGGCAAGTGCTCTTTATCACTGATAGTGTGTGCCCTTCGAAGTAGGGTGCGATTCACGGAGGATTTCACGGATGGTGGGTGGAACGACCGGGCATTTAGGTAGCGGTCTGTGTGTGTGGGTTTTCTGTAAACCGAATGCCCAAGTGAGCCATCAACCCGTTTGGAAATGAGTACATCAAGGAAAGGCAACGAGTCGGATGTCTCAGTTTCCATGGTGAATTGAATGCTCGGATGTTGCTGGTTGAGGTGACCGAGGAAGTCACTCAGTTTGTCGGAACCGTGCTGCCAAATGATGAAAGTATCATCTACGTATCGAAGCCATGGTTTGGGTTTGTATCGTGCCGTCTCGAGGGCTTTCTGTTCGAAATCTTCCATGAAGATGTTTGCTAGGAACGGGGATATCGGGGATCCCATTGGAGTGCCCAAAGACTGTTGATAGTAAGTCTCTCTCCATTGGAAGTATGTGGATTTCACACATAATGAAAGTAGATCTACAATTTGATCTGGCGTTAGGCTGGTTCGTTCCGGGAGCGTGCTATCATGTTCGAGTATCGACTTGGTTACGAGGATAGCCTCGTCTGTCGGTACATTGGTGAATAATGACTTGACGTCAAAACTCACTAGCGTGTCGGAAGGCTGCAATATGGTTCCCTTTATGATGTTGATAAACCCTGCTGAATTGGGTACATGGTGGGGCGTCTTACCCACGAGTGGGTGTAAGAGCCTTGTCAAGTGTTGGGCGAGGTTATACGTGGGGGAACCTCGGGATGAGACAATCGGTCGGAGCGGTCTGTCTGGTTTATGAATCTTTGGTAGGCCAAAGAATCTTGGGCATTTCGAGCTGGACGGACGCAGGTGCCTGTATAGTGCTCCCTGAACCATATTTCTCACTTAGCGACAGTAGAGAAAAACGAGTTGCCCGAAATTGGTTCTCCCTTGAACCTTTCTCACTTAACGAAGGTTGAGATACGAGTTGTACGATACGGTTCTTTTCAGAACCTGTACCTCAGCTTCACGTTAGTTGAGATAAACACATGGTGTTACCGCAAACCGAAACGATATCGATATTCCACCATGCAAAGCCTCAAAACTGATACCAAACATCCTTTGATAAGTTATACATGGATGTACATTCTGTTTGACGTGTTATCGTTTTCAACTAATTGTGAATACAAATTCAAATCTGTGATGCATTTTCACACTAGATTGCAATGTATGTACACCAAATGCAGGTTTTGTTCCCCCTACAAGATTACTTGGATGTAAGATGGTAATGATACCAAATATCCCTTGATAAATTATACATGGATGATAAATTACACTGAACACAGTTAGTGGGTGTAGCATGCAGCTTAAAGCTAATAACAGCTGGCAGTGGTCAATGTGCATACTTGCTGGTATTCTACTGGCTATTGATACACATACACCCTTACATGATCATGTTTTATCCAATCAGATTGTCTTAACTGTCTTGCGCATTTATGAATCATTATTTTTTATACCATTGTCAAAATGCACATGTGTTTTTCTAATGTGTAATATTCCCTGTTTCATTGAAGCATTCTTATATGAACAAAAATTTCTGGAAGTAAGGTATATTTTGTGTAAATGTGCTTAATTGCCAGGAAACGAGGACTCAACTGAAACAAAATTTAAGTCTGCCCATCTTTTTGGGTGTTTTTTTGTTGTTAAATAGGCCTAATGAATAATGAAATTTTCAAAGTGGTGCCAAAATTCTGACAAACTAATAATCAACTTTCATTGGCCTTAGAGATATATACATAGTAACGAATGAATACAATTCTCAACATTTTGAGAAGAATGAAGGTCAATGAGCTGACTTTAGTTAGAACGTTGTTCAGTATGGGAAAGAACACCACCCTCTGTGATCTTGTGTTGGGGATCTAAATTTGAACATGAGTATTCCCAATTTCCTCCCAGCATTGAGCTGAAAAAGTTAGATTGGCTTCTACACATAATGTTGATCCTCTACAAGGATGGAGGTACATACATGTACTTATCTTTTACCAATAGTGCATATGGGCTTAAAGTTTAAAACTTGTTTATTTAGAAACAGGAATCTATTTAGAACCAAACTCAAATGAATAGCTAATTGTCTCCAAGTCCCTCCCTGCCAACTTCATTTATAATTCCATGAAAACAACTTAATACTATTAAAAAATATTTGTCATAATTTATAGATGATGCAACAGCAAGCATTACTGCCAGCTGACATTACAACATCTCAAACCATGAGGAATTCTCAAGCAACAGCTAGGAGGTAGCTGACAGCCATCATTAGTCCTGTAGGAGTTTGTGATCCCTGAAGAGTGTAACTAAGGATACTGGGTGCAGTGTATCGCTGTATATACATGTAAGTGTAAATCAGCTTTGTAAGAATGCAATATTGTCCAAGTTCACAAGACAATAATGTTAATGGATGTAAAGAGACTTCAGAACTGAAAGTTACAAAAACAACTATTCAAAGGCATTAATTCAAGTACTCATGACCCACTTTATTATTGGATTATTTATTTGATAATGTTTGCAAAACTGCCTCTAAAAGTATCCTTACATTAATTAAAACAATAAACCTGTAAAAGTGTCCACTAAATATTTGGGAGAAAATATAAATTTTCAAATGTGATGTTTTCACAAGCAGTCAATTGACTTAATTTTTAGGATTCTTAAGTTCTGGGCAATAATTTCTTTTTTCTTAAGAATAATAGCACCTCAGATTTATAATTCTGCCTGAATTGTTATAAAAACATTGTCCTCTCTCTCCTGTTGTTATGAAAAAAATATATATATTCCCATTTCCCCGTAAAAAAAACCCCAGAGTTGGCATGGTCTTCCTTTGAGAGTCTTCACAGATTGGTTTCTGTGTAGATTCATTTATGAAGGCACATTGTATATTTCATGCAGACCAACATTTAATCCAGTGAAGTGACAAGTGCCCAATTATTTACCTTTAATTCTGCTTTGATGTTATAGATGATGGTGATTCCCCCTCCCCCACACTTTTAACATTTGTGGTTGTGATGGCGACGCCTGTGTGTGGAAAATATTATGTTGTGTATATTTACTTTGTTTTTTCTTATTGACCGTAGTGTGGATTTGCTATTGATCATCAATCCTACACAGGTAGATATAAAAAGAAGACATTACAAGAAGGATTTGAAGTATAAATTACGAGTGGGATTTGAACCCAGGACCTCTGGAACAAAAGTCTAAAGTTTTTCCACTAGACCAATCACTCTTCTCAAGATTGTGGCATCTGACGTTAATTATAATCCTTAGAATGTACACAGGTAGATATAAAAAGAAGACATTACAAGTAGGATTTGAAGTTAAAATTATGAGTGAGATTTGAACCCAGGACCTCTGGAACAAAAGGCTAAAGTTTTTCCTCTAGCCCACTCAGTGTTCCTAATAAAATAGCATCTGAAGTTAATTATAATCCTTAGAATGTACACAGGCAGATATAAAAACAAGACATTACAAGTAGGATTTGAAGTATAAGTAATGAATGGGATTTGAATCCCAAACATCTGGAATAAAAGTCTGAAGTCTTTCCACTAGACCACTTACACAAAAATGAATTTGATGTTAATTATAACCCTTAGAATGGACAGAGGTAAAGATAATAAATAACAACTCAGAAGATGTATTTGAACCCAGGGCACCTTGTTCCATGCATCATAGCAATTGAGCTGTGATGGTTCCAGGAATGATTTATGCATCTGATGAGCAGGGGTAATAATATAATGTGCCTTGAGCACCAGTTTAGTGGATACGTGTGCTATATTAGTCCACATTACTTCTATTATTATTATTATTATTATTATTATTAAAGCTTGCTTATTAGTTCTGGTTGACTCAGGACCTGGGTGTATTTGTCATAACTGGGGCTTGAACCCTTTTGGGGAAATGGACTCAGGGTCCTTGGATCTCAATCCCACAAGCTAACCTGTTGATCAATCAGGTACCCCATAAAAATGTGTTAGTTTCTAATATATAAAGCTTAAATTTGTACTTGGGGGGGGGGGGAAATTTAGCTCACTCCAACACTAGGCTCAATGTACTGGACAATAACAGGCAGATTAGTATAGTTACTACACACTGGATAATGAAATGGGAAATTCTTCCATGTAGAAATATATACTTGGTCAATATAGCTCACTCTAATTCTGTGAATGAATTTCTCAAGTTTGAAGTAATAGACAGGAAAATGAGTTAGGTTACTAGACATCAGACACCAGGATTAAGTCTTATGGAAGAATAGATAAGTAGTTTATTAAATGACTTTTTCTGACTTACAGTGTAGTTATTTTGGCAACATGTCAAAATACTAAAATATTCAAGCAAAATAAGAAGGAAAACATTGAGTGCTTGGAACACAAACATGTTAAGTGCATTCTTGTTGATTTTGTGTTTAAGTATAATATTACGTAATATAACACTCTGTAGATAATAATAATAATAATAATAATAATAATAATAATAATAATAATAATAATAATAATAATAATAATAATAATAATAATAATAATAATAATAATAATAATAATAATAATAATAATAATAATAATAATAATAATAATAATAATAATAATAATAATAATAATAATAATAATAATAATAATAATAATAATAATAATAATAATAATAATAATAATAATAATAATAACTCTTTATGCTGTAATAGGGCGACTTTCCCATAGACTTGTGCACAAAACTTCCCCCTTCCTTTTCCCTCTTAATAATATCCTCCAAGAACCCAAAATTTCATGCCTGGGTTGTTTCAGCCCAAGGAAGCGATTACTTAAAAAAAAAAACACTTAATTCCTTCATTAAAAGGTAGTAAAAACAATAGGGCGACACCAATTTGTCGCCCGAATGAGGTGTGTCGCCCTAATAGACCAAAAAGTGACCAAAAAGTGTCGCCCTATTACAGCATAAAGTAAAATAATAATAATTATAATTATAATTATAATTATAATTATAATTATAATTATAATTATAATTATTATAATTATAATTATAATTATAATTATAATTATTATAATTATAATTATAATTATTATAATTATAATTATAATAATTATAATAATTATAATAATAATGTGGACTTATATAGCGCACGTATCCACCAAACTGGTGCTCAAGGTGCATTACATTATTACCCCTGCTCATCAGGCGCATAAATCATTACTGGAACCATCTCAGCTCCCTGGGGAGTATACAGCTCAATTACTATGATGCATGGAACCAGGTGTCCTGGGTTCAAATACATCTTCTGAGTTGTTATTTATTATCTTTACCTGTGTCCATTGTAAGGGTTATAATTACATCAAATTCATTTTCATTAATGTGTAAGTGGTCTAGTGGAAAGACTTTAAACTTTTATTCCAGAGGTTCTGGGTTCAAATCCCACTCATAATTTATACTTCAAATTCTACTTGTAATGTCTTCTTATTATATCTACCTGTGTACATTCTAAGGGTTATAATTAACGTCAGATACGACCATCTTGAGAAGAGTGAGTGGTCTAGTGGAAAGATGTCAGGCTTTTGTTCCAGAGGTACTGGGTTCAAATCCCACTCATAATATATACTTCAAATCCTTCTTGTAATGTCTTGTTTTTATATCTGCACGTGTGTCCATTATAAGGGTTATAATTAACGTCAGATGACTTTATCTTAAGAACAGGGAGTGTTGTAGTGGAAACAATGCAGCCTTTTGTTTCAGAGGTCCTGGGTTCAAATCTCACTCATAATTTAAACTTCAAATCCGACTTGTAACGTATTTTTTTATATCTACCTGTGTACATTCTAAGGGTTATAATTAACGTCAGATGCAACCATCTTGAGAAGAGTGAGTGGTCTAGTGGAAAGACTAAGGACTCTTGTTCCTGAGGATCTGGGTTCTAATTCTACTAGTAATTTTGTCCTTATATCTGCATGTGTCAATTCTAAGGGTTATAATTACTATCAGAGCTAGTCAACTTTGTTAAGAAGAAAGAGTGGTCTAGTGGAAACCTGTGGGGCCATTGTTCCAGAGGTCCTGGGTTCAAATCCAGCTTGTTTATTTGTATTTTTATATCTGCATGGTCCATTCTAAGGGTTATAATTACCATCAGATGCAACTTTCTTAAGAACAGTGAGTGGTCTAGTGGAAAGATGTAGGAATCTTGTTTCAGAGGTACTGGGTTCAAATCCTACTTATAATTTTGTATTTCTATATTTCTATATCTGCCTGTGTCCATTCTAAGGGTTATAATTAACGTCAGATGCAACTTTGTTAAGAAGAGTGAGTGGTCTATTGGAAAGATGTGGGAATCTTGTTCCAGTGGTCCTGTGTTCAAATCTTACTTGAACTTTTATATTTCAATATCTGCCTGTTACCATTCTAAGGGTTATAATTAACGTCAGACACAACTTTATTAAGAAGAGTGATTGGTCTAGTGGAAAGACTCGGGATTCTTGTTACAGAGGACCTGGGTTCAAATCCTACTAGTAATTTTGTCTTTTTATATCTGCATGTCCATTCTAAGGGTTATAATTAACGTCAGATGCAATTTTATTAAGAAGAGTCAGTGGTCAAGTGGAAAGACTCAGGACTCTTGTTCCAGAGATCCTGGGTTCAAATCCTACTAGTAATTTTATCTTTTTAAGTACAAATTTAAGCTTTATATATTAGAAACGAACACATTTTCACGGGGGGAACCGATTGCTCAACAGGTTAGCCTGTGTGATTGAGATCCAAGAACCTGAGTCTATCTCCCCAGGAGGGTTCAAGTCCCAGGCATGACATCCACCAGGCATGACTGATCCACCCGGGTCCTGATGAGTCAACCAGAACTAGCAAGCTAGCTTAATAAGCAAGCTTGAATAAGAGTTTTGCATTTATTATTGAAAATAACCCATTTGGTAAAAAAAAAAAAACTTTCATTGCACTCAACTGGGTTTGAACCCACAACTTCCACCTTCAGAGTCCTGAGTCTTTCCACTAGACCACTCACTCTTCTTAATAAAGTTGCATCTGACGTTAATTATAACCCTTAGAATGGACACATGCAGATATAAAAAGACAAAATTACAAGTAGGATTTGAACCCAGGTCCTTTGGAACAAGAGTCCTGAGTCTTTCCACTAGACCACTCTCTCTTCTTAATAAAGTTGCATCTGACGTTAATTATAACCCTTAGAATGGACACAGAAGATATAAAAATGACAAAATTACTTGCATGATTTGAACCCAGGACCTATGGAACAAGACTTCTGCATCTTTCCACTAGACCACACACTCTGCTTAATCAAATTGCATCTGACGTTAATTATAACCCTTAGAATGGACATGCAGATATAAAAAGAAGACATTACAAGTAGCATTTAAAGTACAAATTATGAGTGGGATTTGAACCCAGAACCTCTGGAACAAAATGCTGACAGCTTTCCACTAGACCACTCACTCTTCTTAAAAAGGTTGCATCTGACGTTAATTATAACCCTTAGAATGGACACATGCAGATATAAAAAGACAAAATTACAAGTAGGATTTGAACCCAAGTCCTTTGGATCACGAGTCATGAGTCTTTCCACTAGACCACTCACTCTTCTTAAAAAGGTTGCATCTGACGTTAATTATAACCCTTAGAATGGACACATGCAGATATAAAAAGAAGACATTACAAGAAGGATTTGAAGTATAAATTAAGAGTGGGATTTGAACCCAGGACCTCTGGAACAAAAGTGTGACATCTTTCCACTAGACCACTCACTCTTCTCAAGGTGCTTCCATCTGACGTTAATTATAATCCTTAGAATGTACACAGGCAGATATAAAAAGAAGACATTACAAGAAGGATTTGAAGTATAAATTACGAGTGGTATTTGAACCCAGGACCTCTGGAACAAAAGTCTAAAGTTTTTCCACTAGACCAATCAATAACTCTTCTCAAGATTGTGGCATCTGACGTTAATTATAATCCTTAGAATGTACACAGGTAGATATAAAAAGAAGACATTACAAGTAGGATTTGAAGTTAAAATTATGAGTGAGATTTGAACCCAGGACCTCTGGAACAAAAGGCTAAAGTTTTTCCTCTAGCATCTTTTTTGTTACCTGAATTAGATAATGGCAGTAGATAGTATATGTTCAGATGAAGATCCAGTTTTAGTTCTGCATTTTATGGGCGGGGTTACGTTTTTGAAAAGTGGAGGGTGGGAAAGACCAAGCACACTAATCTGACCCTAGCAGCCCTACTTGGTGTCACTTTTTATCTGAAATTAGAAGTTGGCAGCAGCGGCGTAGTCACGGGGGGCTGGGGGGGACACGTGCCCCCCCCCCACAAATTTCCAGTGCCCTCCAGGTGCCTCCCCACAAAAAATCCTGATAGTGCCCCTAAAAAAAAGGGAAAAAACCCATACCCTCTGGGCTCCCCCACTGAAAATATATCTTAATTTTGTCATAATCATAAATAAACAAGTTTACAGACAATAACAATGTAGTACTATAATGTATGTCACCTCTAGAACATTTCAACACTAAATCAATATGTAAACGAATAATATCTCTTGAACCAAGAATGGGGAAATCTTAATTTTGTCATAATCATTAACCCTAACCTTCCCAAATCCTCCAAAATCCTCTTTGCTAAAGTGAAGGATTTTGAAGGATTGAGGTTACATGCTACATGCTCTTTGCTGAAGTGAAGGATTTTGAAGGATTGAGGTTATTAGGCATACTTGCCTTTCTAGTATGTACATCCATGTTTGTTGTAGTGATTGCAAGGTCAGTGCTTGGGTCAGTGGACACTGTTTATTGCTCCATGCATGCTGGGAGGGTCCCTGGCCATGTACATGTATCACAGATTAGAAACACATGTGTGCATACATGTCATGTGCTTGCTTTACTACTGAAGGATTTTGAAGGATTTTGAAGGATTCAGGTTTATGTGTAAGCAAATGGGCCTAGGGAGTTAGGAAGGATTCAGGTTATGTGTAAGCAAATGGGCCTAGGGAGTTAGGAAGGATTTAGGTTATGTGTAAGCAAATGGGCCTAGGGAGTTAGGAAGGATTCAGGTTATGTGTAAGCAAATGGGCCTAGGGAGTTAGGAAGGATTTAGGTTATGTGTAAGCAAATGGGCCTAGGGAATTAGGGAGGATTCAGGTTATGTGTAAGCAAATGGGCCTAGGGAGTTAGGGAGGATTCAGGTTATGTGTAAGCAAATGGGCCATGGGAGTTAGGAAGGATTCAGGTTATGTGTAAGCAAATGGGCCTAGGGAGTTAGGGAGGATTCAGATTATGTGTAAGCAAATGGGCCTAGGGAGTTAGGGAGGATTCAGGTTATGTGTAAGCAAATGGGCCTAGGGAGTTAGGGAGGATTCAGGTTATGTGTAAGCAAATGGGCCTAGGGAGTTAGTGAGGATTCAGGTTATGTGTAAGCAAATGGGCCTAGGGAGTTAGGGAGGATTCAGGTTATGTGTAAGCAAATGGGCCTAGGGAGTTAGGGAGGATTCAGGTTATGTGTAAGCAAATGGGCCTAGGGAGTTAGGAAGGATTCAGGTTATGTGTAAGCAAGTGGGCCTAGGGAATTAGAAAGGATTCAGGTTATGTGTAAGCAAATGGGCCTAGGGAGTTAGGAAGGATTCAGGTTATGTGTAAGCAAATGGGACTAGGGAGTTAGGAAGGATTCAGGTTATGTGTACGCAAGTGGGCCTAGGGAGTTAGGGTTAATAAACAAGTTTACAGACAATAACAATGTATGTCGCAATCAATACAAAAACATCAGTACGATGGCTAACATTAGGTATAAATTATGCTAGCTTTTGTTTACATAATATGGTAATGACATAGTAAATAGCTTTTATATGTGAAACAACACCGTCTGTTTAACACATGAAATAAGCCATGCATTGAATGAGACAATCAGATTCAATAATAAATGGATGTCTAGTACGTTTATGAATGCATTACCGAGAATTGTTGAAAATGCTAACGTACTTTCACAAACAGATGTCACCTAGTTAGGGAATTTTCTGAATACATTACTTTAATTTGCTCATCAATCAATGTTAAATGTTTTCTCAAACAGATGTCACCGTTAAAGTTTAAAACAAAAAGGATTAATTTCAAGAGAAGATATCTATGCCCAGGGACTTTTCTTGCTGTGTAGTGCTACCCTCCTACTGTTTGACCATTTGAAACCATTCAAAATTTCCACTTTCAAAAATGCCCATTGGTTTTGTACACACATGGTGATACCATTTGAACAGTGTTGGTAGCAAGCTTTACTACCATTCAAATCCATAGAGGGTCCATTGATTCACCACTTAGAAGTATCCAAACAAGGTTTTGTATTAGCTGTACTACCATTTGGAAAGATCCAAACAAGGTTTTGTATTAGCTGACCTACCATTCAAAACCATTTGGGGAAATCAATACTGTACACAGTTATTTCACCATTCAAAACCACAAAAGCGAATGGTTTCAAATGGTGGATCAACTTGTATGAAAAAGGTACCAGAAGTAGGAGGGTTAATATGTAATATTGTAATAATAACATTTGAGCAATGTGATACAAACTGAAATTCATTTTAGCAATTTGGAATAAGCTTGACAATAAGTTACACATGTAGGTAGTTGAGATTTCATGGTACCCTGTATATAGGCCAACAAAAAAAAGTCTCCGGTTTCTGGTCATCGGTCGGCTTCAAAATCGGTGTGGTGACGTGCTATTTTTTATTTATTTTTTTATTTATTTATTTTTTTGCCAACAGGGAAATACGTGATACATTGTATACGTGGGGACTAAATTTCCCATACACAAAGTATGGTGGCTAAGAGAGGCCTCACAAATTGGGCAAACGTTCATACCCCTATGTGAAAAAGTTTAAAGCACAACACAGCAGAATTCCAATTGATCCAGCAATTTTGGCTGCAATTGGACATCGTTTCATAGCAACAACAAAAAAGAAAATTAAAAATGCTGACACGGGGGTCTGAGGTGACGTACGCGGAGACCAGAAACCGGAGACTTTTTTTGGGGTGGGGCCTAGGAGAAACCTTTCCTAGTCCAGCTGCTAAGGTCTCAATAGGGGACAAATAATGATTGTATGTACATTTTCTTTGGTAAAAGCATGAAACTTCCCACACTGATTAAAATTCAACACAAATAATATTTTCATATATGAACCCATCTTAGATTTTGCCCGTTTTAGGGGTTGGGCCATGATGTTTTTAAAAGTGGAGATAAAAGACCAAGAACCAGCATTCTGAGCCTATTAAGTATTAGTTTGGCATCTTTTTTGTTACCTGAATTAGATAATGGCAGTAGATAGTACATGTTCAGATGAAGATCCAATTTTAGTTCTGCATTTTATGGGCGGGGTTACGTTTTTGAAAAGTGGAGGGTGGGAAAGACCAAGCACACTAATCTGACCCTAGCAGCCCAACTTGGTGTCACTTTTTATCTGAAATTAGAAGTTGGCAGCAGCGGCGTAGTCACGGGGGGGCTGGGGGGGACACGTGCCCCCCCCCCACAAATTTCCAGTGCCCTCCAGGTGCCTCCCCACAAAAAATCCTGATAGTGCCCCTAAAAAAAAAGGGAAAAAACCCGTACCCCCTGGGCTCCCCCACTGAAAATATATCTTAATTTTGTCATAATCATAAATAAACAAGTTTACAGACAATAACGCCATCATGTCGCCATCAATACAAAAACATCAATAAAAAACAACAGACGATCGCCAATATTATGTATTTAATATTTATGTTATGCTAGCTTTTGTTTACATAATATGGTAATGACATAGTAAATAGCTGGAAAACACTGTTTGTTTAACACATGGAATCAGCCATGCATTGGGAGCGACAATCAGTATTCAAAAATAAATGGATGTCTAGTAGGTTTATGAATGCATGACCTATATTTACACATAATTACGTTTCACAACCAGATGTCACCATTTAATTGTTAATACTAAAAGATATAAACCTTTTTACCAAAGGTGTAATAACCCTAACTCCCTAGGCCCATTTGCTTACACATAACCTGAATCCTTCCTAACTGCCTAGGCCCATTTGCTTACACATAACCTGAATCCTTCCTAACTCCCTAGGCCCATTTGCTTACACATAACCTGAATCCTTCCTAACTCCCTAGGCCCAATTGCTTACACATAACCTGAATCCTTCCTAACTGCCTAGGCCCATTTGCTTACACATAACCTGAATCCTCCAAAATCCTTCACTAGTAAAGCAAGCACATGTATGCAAACGTGTTTCTAATCTGTGACATGCATGGCCAGGACCCTCCTGCATGCATGGAGCAACAACAGTGTCCACTGGACCCAAGCACTGACCTTGCAATCACTGCAACAAACATGGATGTACATGTACTCATGGAAAGGCAAGCATGCCCTAATAACTATGAGTTCAGTCTTCCAAAATCCTTCACTTTGTGAGCATGTACATTTGTAATTAACCTTAAAAAAATTTTTTATCCGTCCAAAAACCCAAAATTTTAATTGTGTTAGGCCAAAATTTTAAAAAGGCCCAATTTGTGGTAACAAAATTTTTTTTTAACAAATTATTTTACACTTTTTAGCAATTTTTTTTTTGAAACCTTTTGGGGTTTGGAAAATTTCCCTTTTTTTCCCCGGTTTTTTCAAAAAATTTAAATAAAAGGGGTTTTTTTAAAATTTTTAAAAATTTTTTTTTAAAAATTATTATAAATAATCGGACCCCCGGATTTTGGGTTTTTTTAAAAAAGGGGGGGCCCCCTTAATTTTTTGGGTTTAAAAAGGGGTTTTTTTTTTTTTTTCCGGGCCCCCCTGTAACCCATTTTTAAAAAACGCCCCGTAACCCTAATCGAAAGGGACATTTTTTAAAAAAAATTTAAAAAGGGGGGTTTAAAAGTTTTGGAAACCAAATTAAAAAATAGGGGGTTTTTGGGGGGCTTTTCCCCCAATTTTTAAATTTTTTTACAAAACTTCCTTTAAAAAAAGGAAAAAAGGGGAAAAAATTTTAAAAAGGGGAAAAAAGTAAACATTGTGGAGGGGAAAAAGAAACAATTAAATAGAAAACCCCATTAGGGGGTTTTTTCGGGAAAAATTTTTTTTCCTTGATGACCGTAACCGAAAACCCCCAAAGGAAAAAAAGTTTTTTTTTTAAAAAAAAAAGAAAAAAATTTTTTGAAACGTTTTTAAATTTTTAAATTTTAAAAAGGGAAAAACAATTTTTTTTCAAGCCCCAAATTTGACTAATTTTTTGCATTTTTGTTTAATAAACAAAATTTTAGTCCAAAAACTTTTTCCCCCAAAAACGGCGTACGGGATAAAAATTATTTTAAGGGGGGCCAAGCCTTTAAAAATTTTTTCCAAAAAAATTCGTTTTTCAAAAAATTCAACCGGTTTTGGCATTGGGGGCAGCATCCCCCCAGCCCAGGTTTGGGCCCTTTTAAAATTTTCCTGCCCCAAAGCAGGGGCCTGTTTTAAAAAAACCCCCCCTTTGGGGGGGATAAAAAACGTTTTTTTTTTTTTTTCCCCCATTTCCCCGGGGGGTTTCTTTAATAATCGAAATTTTAAAAAAAAGTTAAAAGGGAAATTTTGTTTTAAAGTATTTTTACAAAAAGGGGTTTTTCCAAAAAAAGGGGGTTTCCAATTTCCTGATTTTGGGCCCCTTCCAAAAAATTAAAAATTTCCCCCCAATTTTAAAACCCCTTTAAAAATTCCTTAAATAAAAAATTTTTACCTCCAATTTTTTTTAAATTTTTTGGGTTTGAAAGGCCAAAAATTTTTCAGGCCCAAATAATAAAAAAACTTTCTTGGTCCCTAAAAAACAAACCCAAAAAAAACACCCAAGGGCCCCTTTTTTGGGTTTTAAAATTTTTAAGGTATCAAAATAACCAAAAAAATTTCCGTTTAATTTAAGAAGAAAAATTAAAATTAATTGGAAAAGAAATTAAAATTTAATATTTATTTTAAAAAAAAACCCCCGATAAAGGGTGGAAAAAAAATCCCCGGATAAAACCCCACCTTTTTTGACGGCCCCAAATAAACCCGCCCATTTGGTGGGCGGTCCACTTATGCCAATTATCTATTGCTCTATGGGGCCAGGTCTGAGATCATGGACGGATCATCATGAGCACAGGCCCTGGGCACAAATTCACCACGGGCCCATACACGCGCATAATACTACTAGTACTATGCTTTTTTTTTTTTTTTTTTGGAAAACCAAGGGCCCCTATTGGCTCATGGGCCCGGGGCACGTGCCCAGTTTGCCCGTGCGGTAATCCGTGCATGTCTGAGATATGGGCATTTTAATTCGCGAGGTATCGCTAATTGTGGCCCCGCCCACAAATAGTTCAATACGTGATGAATTCACATCTGAAAATGTTGTACCTCTGTCCTGTTTCCATTTTGAGGCACAAACAGATATAAATTTTTAATTTTAAAGTCAGTTTTTCTGAATTTTGAGTCTAATGCCTCCCACTTTTTGTAAATCTAGCACTGCCCACAAAATAGGTGAGACCCCCGATGGGTCCATGGCTTAAAATGATATTTGACCTGTATTGAACCCTCATACAAAGTTTCATGCTTTTATCACAACTTGCACAATTTTTGTCTTTGCAATTTTTGTCTTCTCAAGGAAAATTATATTGTGTACATAACAAGACATTGAAAGTTGTTATTTTTGCTAACCAATTTTATTTGCCACAGCCAAGGGGTAAACGAAGGTATCGAATGGCTCGTCGAGTGTGTACAACGAAACTCATACAAGAGACCACCACATACCAAGGAGATCAGCTGAGTTCAGAGGTTAACATCAAGGTAGCCTTAACAAACTTCACTGCTGTTTGAATTGTCTATTATCGGATACAGTACCCGATTCAAAAGATTTGGAATCTGCAGAGGTCAAAGGTCAAGGGTCTGGTACCCTTAATGAACTTGATGCTATTTTAACACTGTGGATACAGTGTTCAAACCACAAGACCAGGAATCAACTGAGGTCGGAGATAGAGAGTCAGGTACCCGTAGTTATTAACAAAACTTCACTGCTATTTTAATTGTATCTGATACAGGATCCAAATAAAGTACCAGACTAGGAATAAATGTTTCAGTTTCCACACCCCACTACAGTAGCAAAGAGGTTAAATTCGTGATTGCCAGAGGTCAGCTGTTAGTACCATACATATGAATTTCTTGGCGGAACTTAAACCACAAACGTCACGCACGGCAGAATATTGCCAAGACTACAGCAAAATCATGCCATTTTCGGTGTTATTTAAATCATATCTTTTTAATTGCTTATGCTATAATTTTCGTTTTTGCTTTATATTATAGACAATATCCTTATGGTGTAACATTCATTTAAAAATATTATATACAGACCTGTCAATTTTCAATAAAACATTGTCACTTAGGCCGGTTTTACAGTGTAATTTCATTTTTTACGAAACATTTTGAATACTACACGATCCCTGAATAAACACAAGTCTGCATTCCCTGGACTGATTATTTTCGTTTGAACGGTAAAATAAAAACATAAGCCTATCTCTGAATTGATGTAAAATTCATGCAGATTGGTCATTGTTAACAGCTGTCGATTGGAGGTGAAACATTTTGAACCAATCAGATCTAGTGTTAGAAAATGCGTTGAAACATATGACAAAACGAGCGTAAGATAATAATAATAATAATAATAATAATAATGTGTGGACTTATATAGCGCACGTAGCCACCAACTAAGTGGTGCTCAAGGCGCATTATATCATTACCCCTGCTCATAAGGCTCATAACTCATTCCTGAAACCATCTCAGCTCCCTGGGGAGTATACAGCTCAATTGCTGCCATTACAGCGTATATAGGGCTAATTAACCAACTCTGCCCTCACAGGTACCCATTTAATCCCTGGGTGGAGAGAAGCAATTATGGTTAAGTGTCTTGCTCAAGGACACAAGTGTCACGGCCGGGATTTGAACCCACATTCTGCTGCTAACACCAGAACTTGAGTCCGGTAAGCTAGACCGCTCGGCCACGACACTCCAAGATGAGATCAATGCCTTGCTAAATGGGAACTCAATGGCAACTCAATGGCAACTCAATGGCAACTCAGTGGCAACTCAGTGGCAACTCAATGGCAACTCAATGTAGGATTCATTTACACGTTTCGTGAATTTGAAAACGTTTTAACGTCCCGACCCTAGTCGTAAGGTAATTTTCAGTGGAAGAAGATAAATAAATGTGAAATTATATTCATTAAATGTGACCCACTCTGTGAAAATGAGTCGCATGTTGCACCATGCGTTTACATGTAATGGGCGATGAAATGTTGAGAGGGTGTTTTATTTTTAACATCTGAATTTTGGTTATGTTTTTTGACATTAGAATCAAATGTTCTTAATATTTTTTACATAAACGTCAATTTCAATCAATAAAATAATAAAAATCAATGATTTTTGTGAGTACTTTGTTTCAAATATGTCATTTGTTTTCATTTGAATGCTTGTTTTCCTAACAATAAATTGTGTTAATTATGCACATTATTGATTATTACAAATGCCATATCTCCATAATGCAATATGCCACACACATCTAACATATACCAAATTAAAGCCGATGATATACTCTTTCCAGCTGCATAGAAATGTATATTTGTTAAATTTGCGACTTGTGACTCATTTTCACAGAGCGAGTCACATATTTTAATCATGATGGCTAAGAGGAAGAAATTTCTCAAAAATACATAGTAAATAAATTATATACTCGGCAGATATGGTTTGGCCTCTGACCTGGCCCCATAGAGTAATAGATAATTGGCATAAGTGGACCGCCCACCAACATAGGGGCTGGTTAGCTCAGTTGGTAGAGCGCTCGTATGGTAATCGAGAGGTCGCGGGTTCGAGTCCGGCATCAGCCAATTTTTCTTTGCTCGCGAACTGTTTATATATATATATATATATATATTAGGCTTGGGCGATGACACGATAATATCGAATATCGCGATATTTTTTTTTACGCGATTATGATATCGAGAACTTTTTAAATCATCGAGATATCGGCAGATCGCGATGAAAAAAATATATCGCGAAGAAAACAAATATATCGCGATTAAACAAAATCCTTGATTGTCATTTGGGCCAGAAATTCCATGGGAAAAAACTTAGGAAATCTTTTCAGCTTTCGTGAGAAACAAAATCGAACTACTTCTGTAGTAAACCGACTGTCAGATCACAAAGGAGCCGCCTGACCGGGTGTTGTTTAATAATAATGTTGGGATTGAATAGGGTATTTGATCCAACAGCGTGGAGACAATGTTTACGTCTCACTCTACTCTCTATCCATGGTGGTCTGTGACTCTGGCTGGCGCACCACAGTCGAGTATATTATATCATACATATTTAAATATATGCAGAATATAGGCGTTGCCTTAAAAACACATAGTCATGAATTAAATCAAAGCATGGATTGGCAGCGGCTCGTTCAAAGTTGAGGGATTAGGACATTACCATACTTGGACTCTTGTCTCGTGTGAAAAAACACATACATGTACTCTTGATAAACCATGTGACGTTTATTTAAAATAGTGTGACTACAATCCACATTTTCTGAATCACATGGTTTTATTCTCCACCGTACCATATTCAGGAATATACCTAGTCACGTGTTTATACTATGACCCAGTCACGTGGAACGCGTGAATCACGTGAACTCAGGCTGATGATTTGATTGGGACGCACGACGCAGTAACCGTCCCACATAATTATTATGCAAACGATTTGCCAATGGCGATGGGTGAGTTTTTGCGACCGTAACCAGATACATGCTTGGGCTTTGGTCATTGGTTAAGCGTTTTCTTAAGTTCGGTCGTGCTGCGATGACATCATGGTTCTGACCATAAACCGAACTTTGTGATATCGGTTACGCTTAGTTTCAAGATGGCGGATTGTAAAAAGTGTTAAAACATGATTAAGTGATTGTTCGTACACCAGTATATCTTTCAAGTTACTAGCACTCACGAGTAAGTTCTATTTTGAAAAACGTTGATGACTGAACATGTCACAAACTGAAAACAATTGTCTGGTTACGTTCTCATTTTCGCGTAGCTGTGCCGTTTTGTTTCTGGTTTGGGTAGCGAAAACCCGCCCCATATATTGCACTCGTGAACGGCGCAATTGCACGTGTCTCTCAGGTAAGCACTGGCAATTTATTGTGACGCTTGTAGATGGGTACATCCCTGTCATTACCGGCTTTAAAGCACTCATGCGTGAAAAACAAAAATAATCGCGATATATGTTTGACGATAATCGTGGATGAAAAAAATCGATATCGCCCAAGCCTAATATATATATTAGGTGCACAAACAGTTCGACTGCTTATAAGATGCTACTAGTTTTCTTGCACCTTGAATTGTAAGGTTTGAAATAGTTTTTAAGCCTAATGAGTAATTTTTATTTATTTAATAATTAACTGTGGGTAAATTGAATTGTTTGTCTGTGTTTAAGAGTTGGCAACAAAAACTATTCGAAAATTGCTGACTACCTTTTTTTTGCAATAAACCCATACACAATCCGTCAACATTTCTTCAATAAAAATTTACCAGATATAGTGAATAACATTTAACATATAACTTTATTTCATGTTCGGATACTCCGTCAACAATTAACCGTGAACTTGCAGCAGGGTCATTCCGTGTCAAATCACCTAAATTTTCAACATCTCCCCTGGTGACCCCCTCAGATTTGGCTGAAAAAATTTGAAAACATAGCTTCATCCTTCAAACTCAGACAAACAAAATTTCAGAGTCAAATTCCAAGTGGATTGGGATTTACGGCCCTCCAAAAGGGACGTGTCACCTCCCTTTTTGACAAATGCAAATGTTGCCTACACTTTTACACCAATTTCATTTGCTCATAAATACTAATTTGAAAGAGATATGAATCTCAAAGTTGATTTATTGGGTAAACACTGCCTGTTCTCTTCATAAAAGGCATCATAAATACTGTACCTGCATCACATCTTGAGATATTCTCACTCGAAAACCCTGCTTTAATTCTTCGACAAGTACTTAATTGGAATTTGGACCCCCCCTATTCTTCACAAATAATTTCAGAAATGTTATACAACACTACATTTGTATAATATAGCAACTGGTGTATCATATACAGCAAGCACATCAATTTTAAAGGGGGCATATATGTGTTTAATGGTGGGTCAAATATGGTCCGTAGAGAAAAGAATACTAAAAATCCCGTTTTTCTGACCCAGGGATGACCCCGTGGTCAGTTAAATTTTTGTTTCAAAGTTTAACAGTAGAAACATACATATGTAAACTCCATTTGTGCCAAATTAAAAGTTTTGTTCTCACCTTCATATTTAATTGATTTTTTGAAATATCACCTCCAGCATAATTTGGCCCTGTAGGAATGCACACATTGTTGCCTATTGCAATGCGTATTGCTGTAATTACATGTAGAAAATACATGTAGAAAATACAAAGACAAGTGGACTTTACATAGGAAATTGTACACACACACACTGTATTGTACACACACACACACTTTGTATGTAAACATTTAATGATGTTACTCTTTAAAGTCCCCTTTCCCAAATACATTGACAATACTGCAGCTCAAAGTTTGATAAGTCATTATTATTGCCCAGAGTTGCATCTCGGGACTACCCAGTGTTGTATCAAGGGGACTGCCCAGTGTTGCATCAAGAGGACTTTCTTAAGGTGCATCAAGGGGACTTTCCAGAGTTGCATCTGCCCAGAGTTGCATCTGCCCAGAGTTGCATCATAATAATTTTGGGAAAACCGAATGCTGATTAGACATTACTACTCTCTGTCTCAGATGAGATCTGATTTATGAAAAGTTCAGCCATGTTTCACTTCGTAATGAGGATGAAAAAGTTCCATCTCCAACTCCAGTGGACACAACTGCGTACCAGCCTGGAAAATACATTGCTTGTAGTTATGATGGGGAGCTCTTTATTGGGATCGTCGTTGAACGCTCTGAGGAGAATCGTGATGTAAACGTGAAGTTCATGAAACGGCAAAAACTAACTCTGTCCTGGCCAGCAGATTCTGCCAGAAACCAATGCTGGGTGCCATTCGCTCATGTTATCAGTGTCATTGATGCTCCCCTTGCTCATGGTCATGGTGGCCGATACTACAAATTCCCAACAGAAGAACTGGCACAACTACAGACACTCCTTCCAAGCCATGTTTAATTTTGTTTTAGCACAGTCATCAATGTCAACTGTAGGTACAGTATTATTCATTTTAATTCCCTCTTTCATGGGAAAGCAAATAACTTCATTTTTCTGTTCCAACAATAGTATGCATTGCATATACATAGGCAACAACGTGTGCGTTCCTAGTTCTATAGGGCCAAATTATGCTGGAGGTGATATTTCAAAAAATCAATTAAATATGAAGGAGGTGAGAACAAAACTTTTAATTTGGCACAAATGGAGTTTACATTATGTATGTTTCTACTGTTAAAATTTGAAACAAAAATTTAACTGACCACGGGGTCATCCCTGGGTCAGAAAAACGGGATTTTTAGTATTCTTTTCTCTACGGACCATATTTGACCCACCATTAAACACTGTATGCCCCTTTAAAATTGATGTGCTTGCTGTATATGATACACCAGTTGTTATATTATACAAATGTAGTGTTGTATAACATTTCTGAACTTATTTGTGAAGAATAGGGGGGGTCCAAATTCCAATTAAGTACTTGTCGAAGAATTAAAGCAGGGTTTTCGAGTGAGAATATCTCAAGATGTGATGCAGGTACAGTATTTCTGATGCCTAAGTTTTATGAAGAGAACAGGCAGAGTTTACCCAATAAATCAACTTTGAGATTCATATCTTTTTCAAATAAGTATTTATGAGCAAATGAAATTGGTGTAAAAGTGTAGGCAACATTTGCATTTGTCAAAAAGGGAGGTGAAACGCCCCTTTTGGAGGGCCGTAAATCCCAATCGGCTTGGAATTTGGCTCTGAAATTTTGTTTGTCTGAGTTTGAAGGATGAAGCTATGTTTTCAAATTTTTTCAGCCAAATCTGAGGGGGTCACCAGGGGACCCTTAGGTGATTTGACACGGAATGACCCAGCACTAAAAAAATAAATAAATAAAATTTAAAAAGAAAATAATTAAATTAAAATTTTAAAATTCCGGTTTCTGGTCTCCGGGTGCGTCGCCCCAGATCCGCACGTCTGCATTTAAAAAAAATTCTATCGTGGAATTTAGGAAAGAGAACTCTTTCCTTCATCCAAACTGGAAGTTGTTTCACTTAAAAATTGTAGCATCTCACTCGGACAATTTTTTTGGGGATTAATTGTGATGTTCCCCTGTAATGTTTGAATTTTTAAATAATCTTTATAAAATCTGGATTGTGTTTTCTGTTTATGGGTTTCTTGATTTAGTTTTGTTTTATTTAATAAAACACGCAAATCAAACAAAATGCACTTATTTTCCGTTTTTCTTTTTCTTTTTCTTTTATTTGTCTTTTTATTTTGGGGTTTGATGGAAATTCCTCATGTTGATTTGTGGGCTTTTCATTTTAAATGATGGCCAATCAAAGGCCTCTAGGTTTGGCCGCACTTGATCCCACACACAATGCATGCACACATGTTGTTCATGTACTGCACGTGATGACATCAGAGTGAGCAGTTGCTGGGCCAACCAGTAACCAATGAGAGGACGTCTTTTGTTTTTAAATTTGGTATATAGCATAACAGGACGTCCGCTTTGAATTTGGGCAAATACAAAAGGATCAAGGCGCGATGACGAATGGTCACTGTATATGTAGATGGAATAGCCATGAGTTAGCTAAGCGGTGCAAAATTATGGGACCAAAACCGTTCCGCGCCATGGTCAAGGCTAAGTTTGATGTTCAACTTATTCACTTCAGTATAAGGTGGCTTAGCCAATCAACATTTAAGATATTCACAACCAGAAAGAACCACCTCCTAAAAAGTGTTATCTCCCAAACCGGCATACAACTATTTTGATAATTCATCCCTCCGCTTTCCCATTCAAATAGTTCCAATCTGCCACTTGGAACTAGGTTGCCCGATGTGTGTGTTGTGTGCATTTTCCCGCCACGCGCACATGTGCAGCAAGTTGTCAGTTTTTGGGTTGACGATCGGTAAGTGATTGCAAAGCCAAAATAAATACCAGGAGAAATATGGGAGTGTGTCATATTGTAATCATTTTCTTGTACTTTATAGTACAAGAAAATTATAGTACAAATTATAGTACAAAATAATAGTACAAGAAAATTTTGAATAGTGTTACGAATCTTACCCTTTGATTTTGATAAATATTAACACCCTCTATTTCACTTCTTCCACTTCCAATATTTTGCTTACGATGCAATTCCAAGCAGTCTAAGTCCCAGGGTTTGTTTCCCCGGACCCTCGATTGTCCGCTATGAATATGCAATCCATACAAGGCCGCTACTTTTGCTCATGCATATCCAGCGCCAACGTAGTGCATAATGCAACACCAGCCAGAGCCTTGTGTGCGTGCCACACCCTCCCGCCACGTGGCTTGGAGCCGTCCTTTGGACTTAGTCTATTTTTCTCATACTTTCCTCGGAGTCCAACCTACACACCGAACACGGTTCGTGGATGTAGCACGGCCAAACAGTCACCGCGACTGGCCCGCTCAGTCAAAGGCCTTGGTCCGTGTGCCGTACTCCCATGCGCAATCGCTGCTCCCCTCATGCAATAGCTTAGCACCCCAGTAAGCATTACCCCGAGAACACGCCCTCCTTTCTGAGTTGTCACTCACTTTACTTTCGTCAAATACCTTCCTTATATGGAACAAGGACCTGTTGTATATCATGATTTTGCACACGTTTCTACCCTTAGACGCGGAAGGCAAGCTTCTCATTGGCTAAGACGCTAAACTAGGCTAATGCAGTAATGGTTTATTCATTCCTAGGCCCCATATTTCTATATAAACCCATAGATTTCCTCATCTCGGGGAAGTGCGATTCCGACTAATATCTGTGTGACACGATCCGATCCATGACGGTGCGATATACCGAACTATTACAGTCCAGAACCTCGTTCGTTGAACCAATGGTGCAGAGCGTCGATAATAACCATTGGTTCGCCTAGCTCATGCGGTCTGATACACACTCTGGCCCCGTGTAGTCAAGCCCCGGTGGTCCCCGTCGTCGATACCGACCAGCCGTCCGTCTCTCGGTATAGCAGTGCCCGTACCGTATACCGAGTGACAAGCCGCATGAACGAATGATGGTCCTGGCTGTATCCGATCCCTTTGTAGTTGGTATTACTGGTACACACCATTCGGAACTCGTATTATGTCTAACTAAAGTCTAATTATTGAACTACGCTACCACTCTTTTATGTCATTAGTGCCTTTTATTGTTGTTGAATGCAGAAAGATAATAAATCAACCCCATCTCATATGTCACAATAAAGTTTGTGTCCGTCCTATTATTTTGTAGACCCACAATAGTGGGGAATGCAACAATATAATAAATTCAGCTACTCTGTGTGCCTGAAACTGTTCCATTTTTCTCGCAGAAGAAATCCAAAGAGCAATCGTACAACAAGTCCTTAGACCTAAACATCGTGTCTTTTGAGCTCATAAATATAGTTCTGGAATCGATGAAAAACCAGAATTTCTTCAAGCTGCATCCAAGCCTCTCACTCACACCTTTCTAAATATACTGAACAGCAAAAGAAACGCAAGTCCGAGGTCTTGTCAAGTTTTCAAACAGAAGACAAACCATTTTGATTCTAATCACTCATTTAATGAAAAATGCTTTCAATTTGTGAGCTGAAAGTGACTGTTGAAATTGCATTGCAAGATTTTCACATTCAACAGTCACTTTCAGCTCACAAATTGAAAGCATTTTTCATTAAATGAGTGATTAGAATCAAAATGGTTTGTCTTCTGTTTGAAAACTTGACAAGACCTCGGACTTGCGTTTCTTTGCTGTCCTCGGACTTGCGTTTCTTTTGCTGTTCAGTATATCATGCCATGGACAGCGTGCTGGTCTTTTCTAATACTAGGCCGAGTACGATTTTTTTTCGAATCACCATCCTGCTTTTATATCGCAGCTGAATCACGCCATTAACTGATTGTAAAGCCAAAATAAATATCAAGAGAAATATTGAAGTGTGTCTTTTAATAATTTCCATTACTTGTTCGTTTTGTTGAATATATTAATCCGTAAATTCAACCCCTATGTACCCCCTCTAAGTTTAGTCCAGGAACCCCCCCCCCCCTCCCGTTGCGCCTATTTAGATACCGGCATTAAATTTCAGAACATTTACGCTCGACAAATAATTATTTGAACGCAAATGTTTTTAATTCCATCCCCCCATATTTTCATTTTTGGATCCGCCTCTGATTAGGTATTAGCCCATTTAATACATTTAATATATTTTCCCAATTAAAGAGACCCTATTGTCGTGTTTTTTGTAAGCTTAGCAGCGGCGTGGCCAGCGGCGGCGTGGCCAGCAGCGGCGTAGCCAGGACTTTTTCAGTGGGGGGGAGGGGGCCAGGGGGCATTGCTTTTCAGTGGGGGCCCAGGGGGTGTGGGTTTTTTCCCTTTTCTTTTTCGTTTCTGTTTTTTGGGGCACTATGAGGATTTTTCGTGGGGGGGGGCACCTGGGGGGGCACGTACGTGCCCCCCAGGCCCCCCATGGCTACGCCGCTGGTGGCCAGGACTTGTTCAATGGGGCACAGGGCGAATGGGTTTTTTCCCTTTTCTTTTTCTTATGGGTCATTTTTGGGGGCACTATCGGGATTTTTCGAGGGGGCACCTGGGGGGGCACACTGGAAATTTGTGGGGGGGGGCACGTGCCCCCCGTGGCTACGCCGCTGGAGCTTAGTTAAACATAGTAAAGTTATCCGTTGATTACCCTTTCCCTTTCCCCCTCCCCCCCAACGCGCGCAATCCCCCTGATGTGCTCTGACTCAATAGCAAGATTCTCTGAATGTCTGGAGTGTTTGGGCGCATCAGTGGGTATACATTCGAGTAGTTAATCGAATGAGCAAGGCGCCCTCTTGTTGCAATGTCAGGAATGTCAAAGGTCGCACAGTCATGACGTATCATGAATGACTTTGTAAGCAAATTATCGTACAACGAGACGATCGAAGAAAATAAGTCATTGTTTAAGGGATGACACACTGAAAAAGTGATGGCCATTCAATAGTTTTTAAAGTGACTTGACACGTCACTTACCTTCCCAGAGACTATAGACCTCTTCGCAAATCTGCACGCGTAAGCCCATTTGCGTAATGCATGCTGGTCTTTTATCCTCATGTGACTGGCTCTTGCAGAACCCTAAACTTGGACCCAACTTTTCGGAGTGACCTCCCAAATTTATCGTGAAAATTAACAATGTTACCAACAACGTTTCAGGATTTTTCTTTTTCCATCAAAATCTTGAGAAAATGCTCTCACTCTATATGGTGACATAAAAATCTCAAACTGGTCCCTGGGGTAAGTTTTTGACCTTTTCATGGCTGTTACGCATTATGGTAAATGCTGAGAAATTTCGGGTTTTGCCAGAGCAGGTCACATAATTGTCTATAAATACAACTCGCGGAAATTCCGATAAGGCTTATATCGCTTGCATAAACTTCTTCATTTTTGAAAGCCAAGTTGTGTGTTGTATAATGTTTTCCCTAATAATAACGTGACATTTTAACCAGCATCCCGACATAACCCCATGACGCACTGGCGGATCAGGGAGGGGCGGGAATATCCCCGCATAGATTGTAGGATCTATTGTACATCCACGTAAGAATTCTAATTTATTAGCACATGGAGTACCAAAATAGTTGACTTATATTTAAAATTATTCAACCGTGTCCATGTTTTGATTGGGAAGTTGGTTATTGCTGCTTGACTGAACAAGTCACGTGCGGACGTGACGGTACTGGTGTGGTCAAGTACACTGTAAGGTGGATGAACACACTAAAACCACTGACTATTTTTGCTGTCAAAAACATTGATATTGATATCAGCATTTCCTAATTGTTGGAGGTGGAGATAAAGCTTAATTCTCCTGTTTTCCACATTATCAAATATGGGTCCATAGGCCTATATATCTAATACAATCTCAGTGATTTGGGGCTGAGAAACGACATTATGGTCCAACGCTCTCCGATGGCTTAAATGACATTGCAGGATACCAGGATATGGGCATTTCGTCATATAATGGGTTGTCTACCATTATCCGCACTGTACGAGTTGCAACTCTCCTTATTTGCCATTTAGAACAAGTAAGCATTCTTGATTGAGTGAAATAATTTATTAAGTGAATATTTTTGACCTGGGGGCAGTTTCAAAGAGCTACTAGGCGGAGACTTTTGCTGAGCAATTATTTTGTTTTGTCGCTCAGCATTCCCAAAAATGTTATACCAGTAAGCAAATTGTTGGTGCTAACTAATTTGCTTGAGCATCAGCATATTTCACGGGATAGCAAGAAAGTTCAGAGCGCGTTCACCATAACGGCCGGCAAGTTAGCATGCCTTTCTCTATGCTTAAAGATGGACTTCAACGAGAGCTCGTACACTAAATCGTCTCCTGAGTCTTGTTTATGTTGTGTTTAGTTATTATTTCATTATCAGTACGATGGTTTTATTCCCCGTTATTTTGTTTAATTTTGATTGTAAAAAATAGCCCCCCTTCTTAGATTTCTGAGCGAGTGGTTTTTTCTCGCCGTTGGCTGCGCGCTTTCATGGTTCCCAGCAAAGGCCCATAGAAATACAATACGAAATGAACGGTGAAATACCAGCGGCCACGTAAACCAGCGTAAGTGTGACGTACTATCTGGGGCATAAATAAAGGAAGCCGTTTTTGTCTTTGTGTTTGGCAATGGGGATTTTACTTGCTCGAAGCTGATACACATGATTTTTTCCCCGTTTTGACGATTTTGTGTAAGACGGCATAATGCCTAGCACATGTGCTGTTGGTGGATGTACAAGAAGTGCCACCAAGAATCCAGAGGTTAGTTTTTTCCGATTTCCGCGGAATCCGGCGGCTTCCAAGGACGGTGGGTGAAGTTCGTAAACAATACACGAAAGGATTTCACGTTGACAAAATGGTCGTTGATTTGTTCAGCCCATTTTACGGGCGACTGTAGAGATTCTTCCAGTCAAGTGAAAGAAAGTTTTGGTTTGGATACCAAATATCGTTTGAAGCAAGGCTCTGTTCCAACTTTGAAAGCGTCAAATATCGAGAGAAGGCAAGTGAGTACGACTGGGAGTTCGTTTCGTACACGTCGCTTTTTAATGCACTTTGCTGGGGAACACTCATGACATGTGGGCATAAGCAGCGAATGCCAGTCCTTGATTGTACGTCACAACTACGATATGAATTATTCATGAGTTCGGGCTTTTATGAAACACGACTTTTCTAGATAGTGAAATGCTGATCAAAATGAATTTTTTTTTACATTAAGAAATTACTTTATTTGAATTTTAATCATATAGAAGTAATCATTACACACTTCTTGTAAGCCTAACAGCATCAAAACACTGTAATATATTCCGTTGAAGTCCATCTTTAACGGTTAGCAGAGCTATGAAAAAAACATACAGTAAGTTAAAAAATCGGGGAACACGGCGAAAAAGGGAGAGGCACACGGCAAAAAAGGGTGGGGCACACGGCAAAAAAGGGAGGGGCACACGGCAAAAAAGGGAGGGGCACACGGCAAAAAAGGGAGGGGCACACATAAATGTTTAGTAAATAAACATACACGGCGATAAAAGGGGGGTATTTGCGAAAGAACATTAGTCTATGGCGCAACAATTGGGGTGCGTCCGAGTAGCTGAGACTCGGGTGCGTTCGACTACCTCCGACATCATTGTCGAGGCTCACTTGGGTCAGCCTCAACTAACCTGCTCGCAAAGCAGGCTACTTGAGGCTTTTTCCAAGCCAAACTTAACGGGGGTCTATGGTTGTGACGGGGCTACACTGGATAAATGGGATAAAGTATGGATGAGGAGACTTTATGGTCCAATCCACACTGGCCCAGACCCGCCTATAGCATACTACAGCACACTTTAGAACGTGTAGCATAACCAGTGTTGATGGGATTCATCAAAGATGGAGAGAAACTTAACCAAGTTGTCCGTAAGATTTGCATTTATTTAGGCCCGATCACACAGGAGGACACCAGAACTAAAACGATAACGAGAAAATAAATCACTGCAGTACAGATTATCTAATAGGACTAGTCACACTGGAATCGATAAAATAAACGTTGAAATCACCGTAATCGATTCCAGAGCGAATTTATTGAGCTCGAAAGATATTTAGATCTAAGGACTTAATTAAGACTGACGGCTTGTTACACATGTGCACATGACGGCAACATGCGCGCGTCACACACATTGGGCGACCCAGTTCAAAGTGATGGGGGAGGAAGGGTCTCACGTGATCCGAGGCTTGACGCGCATTGCAGGCCTTACCCTGTGACAGGGCAACAAAATTGCGGAACGGTTTAATATTTAAATTTTGAAACCTTTTATCATAATTTAATTAACCATTAATAATCACATTTTTCAAAATATTTTGTAAAACTGAAAATGCAAGAGAATGTTATTGACCCACACTAGCAGTGCATACGTACGTGCTTACACACAGTCAATGTACACGTCGTCTATAATGTACGCGTATACCACGATGTTCACCACGTGCATCGGCGTTTGCGAACGAGACATGTAGCTGCGTTGGTGTCGCACTTTTGCCCAAACCCTTCCTCCCCTCCTGAAAGTGATTAAGCTACCAGGCGGCTATTTCGCCACAGTATTAATATGGTTACTGTCTGTCTGTCTATGTGCCATCTCCTGCCAGGAGGTCGGCTGCCATGGTTTTCCATAGGGCGCGGTCCTGTGACGTCCTCACACACTCCCTGTATTGCATCCCTATCCATTCCTTGATATTTGTGATCCACTTTAGTCGTTGTTGTCCCCTTTTTCTTGTCCCTGCCACTCTGCCCTCCAAAATTTGTCGTTGTAATTTTTCTGTTCTTATGATGTGTCCAAAATATTTGCATTTCCTGTTTTTGATTTTATTTAAAAGAGTTCTTTTTTCTGAAACCATTTTGAGAATTTCTTCATTTGTTTTTCTGTCCACATATGACACACGTAACATTCTTCGGTACATTCACATTTCAAAGGCTGTGCAGCGTTACTGTACAGCGTTACTATGTCAGTAAAGAACGTGGCTTTTTCAGCGTAAGGGTGGGTCATTAAATGGATGGAGATTCGACAGTAATTTTTCAGATTGAAAAAAAATCATATGATATTTGGAAAGGGGTGGGTGAGAGGCTTAGATGCCGCTTGAACTACTTTTGTATTTTTTTCTTCATTAAGAAATATGTTATTCATTTAAAATTATGTCATTAAAGCGACGGAACTACCGTGTGACAATTGATAGCTGTAACGTAATACTTTAAATGTGCTGGAGTTACAAAACAATATTGAGCGCCTTTATTTTGTAAAATGGAAACCATCAAGAGGTAACATCTGAACTGATCCATTTCACCGGATGCGAAGCTGAGTGAAAAGGTTCGGTTCAGTTGTTACTGGATTTACTCTGAGACACTCAATATTTCTATAATATTGCCTCAAATTAATTACAGTTGCCCATTACCGAGATCATTAAAAATAAAGTATAATAATGAAATAATATAATATAATGAAGTAAATATCTTCGGTGGGGTTGTCCATCTATTAAACGATCTAGATTGAATAATAGACATCGTAGTAAAGCTTCCATCCATCTTGAGTTTCTTTCCAGATTTGGGCACATCTGTTGGCAGAAAATATGAAAAAATGAACAAACTAAAGGAATACAATTCTATAAAGTGGTATAGATAATCAAAGGCATAGTTTTCGATGTTGAAAAGTGTGTTTTAGGAACATGCACCAGTGGGGTAGCGGAGCCTATAGAGTTGACATATTTCTGTCAGTCCTAGGCGGTAGTAGTATATTAGTCCATGAGCCAGGTACTGAAAAGTACCATCTTGAGGGACTAATTTGTTTTCTAATAAGTATGATAGCCCTGTTGAAACGGTAGCTCTTTTTTATAGCTCCATGGTGTTAGTTTTCAAACAATGTTTGCTGTTTAATTTGAAAAAGCTTAACCTTGTTCAGTAAACCACTGCTACGACTGTTTGATGATGGCTTACAGAAGTAGCCTAAAAAGTTCCCATGATTTTCAACGTAGTAAAAAATAATTAAGCTAAATTGCTTTTTAAAACAGCCGTTGTACGTCATTTCAACAAAAGTAGTCATCAACGAGGCATTGGAAATTTTCTCTTTAAACTATGTTTGTTTTGGGTACATATTTCATAGTTTCATAACATCACCCCGTTTTAAAGGGTCGAATTATAATTTGTTAGAGTTTGGAAACATAGCTCTTGTATTTGGGGCCGTCTTTTGTAACCCCTAAATATTGTTTTGAAGTTTTTATGGAAGGGTATTATTTTCATTCAAAATTTAAAAAATATTTCATATTAATTCGAAAGGGAATATGGGAATTGAAATTGAGAAATAAGCAATGTGTTCAAAGTAGTCTTTTACCGCCCGCCCCTTCTTGTATGTACTACCTGCACCTTTCTGAATTCTCCCTAGGACAAC